>BQNB010127494.1:0-19431 GCA_026074375.1 Tanacetum coccineum
CAATCTGTCACACCCCCAAACAGGGCCTGGACGGAATACATGTCCGAAGGCGTGACATCATAATATACATCACACAAAGCACGAGAGAATGACCACTAATGGACGTTTTGAAAATCATAACTCGTTGCATTATAAAAAAATAGATAAGTTTTAAAAGATTTAAAAGAAATTAAACATTTGCGAAAGCGTAAGAAAAATGTAGCGGAAGCATAATTTGGTTTTCAAAAGACAACGAGTATGAAAGAGAAATAAAGTCTTGATAAATGGTATCATATTGCACGTAGACTCCACATAGCATGTCAAAGAAGTCCAAAGCAAATCACCTGAGAAAAACATCCTAAAACGGTCAACATAAAGTTGAGTGAATTCATAGGTTTAAGTAAAGCATTTGCAAGAATAAAAAATGTTTAGTAAATACTGTTTCACTCACAGTATATGAAAAGTGTTTAGTAATCAGTAACGTTCAACCAAAGTAGTGCGGACCACAAGTTATAAAACGTATGTGACAGTTATAACAGATACAACTTCACATAAAAGGTATTTACTGTTGCGCTAAGCTCATGACACCGAAGCTCAATTCGATGCAGCATATTATATGACAAACAAGAAATTAACTGCCCTATAGGTATCTGACCAAGATCACCTAGTGAAATCTGACATGGTATATATTCGTTTATCGAGAGCCCCGTGGGTAGTGAGCGCTACAAACCCGGATGGGGATAATTAGTCTCAATAGATCTATTTATAACACTCGCGCTTACTTAACCAACCAGTCGATCAAGCAATTAATGGTTCATGATAGTTCGGGCATTAGTGGTCTATTCGCAACTTAGGCAACACGTAAACTACTTGTGTCCATAGTAAAACCAACCATGTATTTCCAAAAGAAAGGCTTTAAGTAATTGATGCGTATTTTATTTTAAATATATTTTTTGTATCAAGTTTTAAATTTATCAAAACTCGATCTACCTAACCACTCACTAACGGGCAGAGAACCCGATCGTGGGTAGTACAGAAAGGTAAATCCGAGGTCGTCCCAAGAGCTAAGTTGTAATTAGTTTTAATTTTAAATGTTACGTTTTTAAAAATGGTTTTTGATTTGAATTGAAAGAAATTGTTAATACAAATAAACTGGTTAAAACAAAACGTTTTTGCAATCAACTTAAACTAAGGTTGTATTAATGACAAAACATATTTATTCTTCCCAACCATTCTTCTCAAACCTCTTATCATCTCAAAACATGATCTCTTTACTATTTTCCATCTTTGTAGAAAAACATGCAACTTGAAAAAGTATACAAATCTTTTAAAACCCTAACTTTACACAAATTAATCTTACACTTTTTAATTTAATTATTTCATTTTGTATATAATCAAATGCAGCAAATCCAAGGAAAATCTCATAAGATTACACAAGATATCTTAAGATTTTGCAAATCAAAATCCGGATTTAGTTACTGTATGCCGGTGCTCTTTGTTTTGCAAGCCGGTGCCCTCTGTCAACAGCACCGGAAGAACCGGCCTACAGTAAAACTTTTGGCTATAAATACCAAGCCATTTCTCATGTTTTCACACACCTTTCTCATCTAATCTTCTCTCTAATCAACTGATCTCTCTCTCTCTCTAGCATCTCTTTCTAAATCTTGTGTAGGTAATTCACTTCAAGAAAGGAATTGCCAAATACGCGAAAGTTTCAAGCACGCCTCAAAAGTGTCTTGATCTTGATTCTTCTTACTTCATTCAAGAGATCATCTTGCTGTGATTTATTGTTGTATTGTTAGTTGTACATCAAGTGTAGTTGTGTTATTATCGATTCTCGTGTGTGAGAAATTCGGTGATCATCTTTGTAACCTATAGAAGTGTACCATCGTTGTGAAGGCTTCTCCGCCAAGTGAAAGGAGCTCGGTGACTAGTGTTTAACAAACTCTCGAGTAGGTGACTCGGGGAGTGGAGTAGGGCAAGGAAGGTGTCCTTGTAGCCGAACCACTATAAATACTTGTGTCCCGGTGAAATCTTTCTACACTCTATTTTCTCTTTACTTTTACATTTCTTACTTTTTAATTATCAAACATCAATATCTAGATCACTTCACTAGAAAGTTTTAAACAAAGTGTTTTACAAGTTTTAAAAGGCTAAAAATTTAGAAAACTATTCAACCCCCCTTTCTAGTTTTCCACAATTGGCATCAAGAGCTAGGTTACCAAAGTTTTAAAATAAATTGTATTTTAAATCTTTAAACGATTATGGATTCGGAAAACTACAAAGAAGGTCAATCTATGCAACGACCACCTCTCTTCGAGGCAAATTGTTTTATATATTGGAAAAACCGTTTTGAAACTTACGTGAAGTCTAAGGATATTGATCTTTGGTATATCATAGCTAATGGTAACTACAAACCTACCATCAAAGACAAAGATGGCAAGGATGTTGTTACACCATATGAAAAACTTGATGAAAATCAAAAGAAAATGCTTTCCAAAAATGATGAAGCTAAAATGGTTTTATACAATGCTTTACCTAAAAAGGAATATGAAAGAATTTTCATGTGTGACACGGCTCAAAATATTTGGGATTCTTTAATAACTACTCATCAAGGTAACAAACAAGTTAAAGATAATAAAATAGATCTTTTTGTTCAAAAATATGAGGAGTTTACAATTACCGACGATGAAACCATTGATTGTGCCTTTTCTAGATTTAATACCATTATTACTTCTCTTAAAGCACTTGATGAATCTTTTTCAAGTCGTAACCATGTTAGGAAATTCTTGAGGGCTCTCCCATCGAAATGGCGACCAAAGGTAACGGCGATAGAAGAATCCAAAGACTTGTCAAAGCTATCTCTAGACGAACTTGTTGGCAACCTCAAAGTCTATGAGGTAGTTCTTGAGAAGGACTTAAAGATTGCAAATACCAAGAAAGAAAAGTACAAATCTCTCGCACTTAAAGCAAAACAAGTCTTGAGTGATAATGATACATCTTCTTCGGGTAGCAATGATGAGGAATATGCAATGGCCATAAGGGATTTCAAGAAATTCTTTAGAAGAAGAGGCAATTTGTTCGATAACCTTATGACGACAAAAAGAACTTCCGAAAAATCAAGGAAGAGAAAGGGAAGATCGAAGATGCTTCAAGTGTGGTGATCTAAATCACTTCATTAGCGATTTCCCTAAAAACTATTCCGGTGAACAAAAGGCATCCGTTGTCGGAAGTTGGAGCGATAGTGGAGATGACTCAAAGAAAGAAGAGATTTGTCTCATGGGTCACTCAAACGAGGTACTATCCGATAATCTTTACTATAGTAGTTCATCTTTAGATAACGAATCTAGGCAAAATGAGTATGACAAACTTGGTCAAATTAGTCTTAGGATAATTAACAAAAACAAACGTCTAAAGGCTAAAAATGAATCACTCAAAAAGACCATTAACGAACTTAAAACCAAGCTAGACATATTAGAAAAGGGTAAGGAAACTAGTAGCAATTGTGATGCTTGTGATGAACTTAGATTAGAAGTTAACTCTCTAAAACTAAAACTAGCTAGTTTCGAGTATAGTAGTTCGTCTTTACAAAAAATGGTCGAAATGCAAAAACCGTCAAAAGACAAGTGTGGATTAGGATACACCGAGACTATAGCTTCCTCTAGAAACACTAAAATCAAAAATCTAGGAGATCAACTTAAAAAGCTCTCTGTAGAACCGGCTTGCCGGTGCCATTCACCAACAGCACCGGCTAGTTCAAACGAACAGCACCGGCTGTCTGATGACAGTGCAGAAAAGAAAGAAGACTTAGAAACCAACGTAATTAAACAAAATGACTCCGTTCTAATTACCAAAAAGTCTATTTTAGGTACACCAAAAGGTAACAAACAACCACCAATTCTAAAACTTGGTCAAGGACATGGAAAAAGTAAAATCCAAACGCCCCCTAAAACGACCCATAAGAGACCTAGTAGCCTATACCCCAAAAGCGATTATCGCCAAGTAGTTTGGAACTATGGAACACAACATGAACAACAGTTTCAACCTCCTATGTATAATCAATGGAGTCCTTTTCCTCCGTTTCCATACATGGGACAACCAAACGGTATGCATAACACTAACGGACCCATGAGATATTGGGGACCAAATGCTTGAGTTGTTTTATGTATCTAGGTTCGACAAAAGGTTAAACTTGACCCGGATGAATGGATTCAAGATAGCGGTTGTACTAGACATATGACGGGAAACAAAGATCTCTTCTCATCCTATAAACCTATTGATGGAGGTAACGTGTTGTTTGGTAGTAACACTAAAAGCAAGATCATCGGTAAAGGTACAATTTCTCATAACTCTCTCACCATCAATGATGTTAGTCACGTTGAAAATCTTAGTTTTAATCTTCTTAGCATAGGTCAAATTTGCGATAAAAAGTGCAATGTACTATTTAGTGAAACCGGTAGCAAAATAATTAAAAATGGCATAACCTTAGGAAAGGGAATTAGGAAAAATGGCCTCTACATTATGAAAATGGGGAACTCACCAAAAGACGTCCTTTGTCTAACCTCTATAGATGATACTTCGACCTTATGGCATCGAAGATTGGGTCACGCCAATATGCGACTTATACAATCGCTATCATCTAAAGAACTTGTTAGAAACTTACCAAAACTAAATTTTGAAAAACATTTTTGCGACGCTTGCAACGTTGGAAAACAAGTACATGAAAGTCATAAGGCTAAAAACATGGTTTCTACTTCTAAATGTTTAGAACTTTTGCATATGGACTTGTTTGGTCCGTCGGCCGTCCAAAGTTACGGAGGCAACTTCTACACTTTGGTCATCGTTGACGATTATTCAAGATACACTTGGACAAGATTTTTAAAACATAAAAACGAAGCTTTTGATCATTTTGAAATACTAAGTAAAAAGATTCAAAACCAAAAGGGTTGCCCCATTATTTCAATCCGTACGGATCATGGTCGGGAATTTGATAATGATGTACAATTCGGAGCTTTTTGTGATGCTAATGGCATTACTCATAACTTTTTGGCTCCATGTACTCCACAATCAAATGGGGTTGTAGAACGCAAGAATAGAACACTACAAGAAATGAGTAGAACATTGTTAAATGAACAATCAATTCCTCAAAAATTTTGGTGTAATGTCGTTGACACCTCCACCCACATTCTAAATAGGATTCTTATTAGACCTTTCTTCGGAAAAACTCTTTATGAGCTTTTCAAAGGTAGAAAGCCCAACTTAGAACACTTCAAAGTTTTTGGTAGTAAATGTTTCATTTTAAATACTAAAGACTACCTTACAAAATTCGACCCTAAATCATCCGAAGGTATTTTCTTAGGATATTCCCCTAATAGTAAAGCATTGTAGTTCTAAATAAAGAAAACAATGATAAGTCAAATGTATCTCTCAATGGTCAGTCTTGATGTTACTCTTCCTCCTAGTTTCACCTCCTTTTGTAGATTGATGATATTACTAGGAAGTATGGTCATCATAGAAAACCAAAGTAAGACTTAAAGTCAAGGAAATGAACATTAAATAAAAACATCTCGGAACATCAAAGAACTATAAGATCATCCCTTAGATAAACGTAATAGGAACCTTAATCAAAAGAAACTCTAAGATCTCTAGTTCAAAAAAAACTTTCAGTACTTGAATGAAAATGATTTCCCATTAAACTATTTCGCCTCATGAAGCCTGAATAGAAATCATGAATCCTTCTCAGTGCTCACTTTAGTACTTTCTTGTATATGGTTCTATAAATCTTTGATTTGTTTCTTTAAAATGAGTGTGTGAGGAGCTTAGTTGTTTCTTGTTGTCTAGTTAATCAAATTACTTTATTCAAATCATGTCTTGGATCACAAATTCGATCATCTTGTAAGTTTGATTTTTGAGCAAGAAATCAGACATCTATTGCTGGAACCCAAAAATTTATAATGTTGACTTCAAGATATTTCTTCACTCCTCATGTTTAACAACATAAAACAATGAAAATTATCTATATCCTTTTCCAAGATGAAAAGAAATATGTCCTTGACAATCAATCTCCACATGCTATGTGGGATCATGTTTGAATACTTACTTGCTCAATATGAACCTTTCCTACTTACGCAACGTTTAGACAACTTAATATCCCTATATACTCCCTATTTGTGTCAATTCATTTTCTTTCATCTTACTACATTATTCTAATAAAAAATAAACACAATTTTTGTATGACTTGTCTCGTGAACGTTTACATAGAAAAAAACACAATGGGTCAAATATGTTGTTTTAAAACGTTCATTGTAGCTACTTTAAAAGGATGCTTAGGTTTTTCTCTACTTTCTAAAAAATAAAAATTTTTCTGTAATCGAGTCAAGAAAAACTGCACCTCCAACATATCAAAAATTTTCTCAAAATCCTTACAAAAATCTTGTCTGTCCGATTGTCGGTTCCATTTCAAATTTCAAAACTGGTGCCCTCTTTAAAGAATAGCAACGGCGAACTGTTCTCAGATTTAATATTACGATTTCCAATTTGAAACCATGTTTTCCCTCCTTTTCTCATCACTTAGGTTCTAAATACATTGAGTTGACCTTTGCCGATCAATCTAATCACTAGATTTATAACTAAGTTACTCAAGGCAAAAAATTTAAGTCTAACTCACATCTCTTCCTTTTATAAAATAGTGCACTATTCTTGACAATCTTCTTCACTTCCTACATCTTGTGTCTTTCCTTTCTTCACATACCTCTAAAGAGGAACAAAAAAACTAATCTAAAATGAACGACAAGAATTAGTGTTGGCCAGGTTTGCTTTGTCAATCCAAGAACTTCTTCTCCTCCCTATCAACCATTCTCTTTACCATCAGGACTTACAACATTCGGGAGCTCCACCAACTTCTCCAATAATCTCTCCACTACTATCTCCAATAAAAATTAACTCCAATGAAAATTGCTTGCTTATCCTAAGTAACTCCTCTCCAATGACTAAGCCACCACCCGCCTCCTACTCAACCATCCAACTCACTCCTCACTGGTAGCATTACTTGATCCCATTGATCTCTTGTTCTCTGCCTCCACCATCTCTCCATCTACTTATCGAGTTACTAGGTGATCTTCCACCATAAAAAACAAATCCATCACATCCTGTAACTTCCTTTGCCACATTTGATTGAAAGTTTGGAAAATGAGCCACCTCCTATTCGTCCCATAAACTTTACTTTTCCCTCGCCGACTTCGGAGATAGAACCAACACCTCCTCCTCTCCCTTCGCATTGCTTGCCACCTCTACCATCTCAACTCCCACCTCTTCCACCATTAGGACCCAACAAACCCTTTTCCTTTGCTCATCATGAGATGTTTGTGAAAAACATTGCCCATGACTCAAGTTTGTCGGACAACCTCTAGGAGAAAAATACAATATAAGATAATAATTAAAAAAATATGATTCATTTTTTTTAATTCTCAACCTCCTTTCTTGAAAGCTAAATGTCATAACGCACAAACATCTAATTATAAGAATTTATCGTAGTAGAACTAAAAATAATAAATTCATTAAGGAAACCTTCGTTAAGAATTCTTGTCTTTTGTAATGTCTTTATTGCTCTCTCTAATAAAATTAGTTTGTGCTATTATTGTTGTCTCTTTACCATTCCAATTTATGTTCAAAATTAGTTGGTCTGACTTTTTTAAAGTCGCCGGTGCCATTAGCTAACGAACGGTGACTATTACAATAGGATTGCACCGGTAGCCAGTACCTACAGAGGGCACTTTTATAATTTCTTGGACCCTAACTTTTCTTTTTAGGTACTCAAAAACAAGGGGGGAGTATATCTTATTGTTTATAAAATATTTGTTTTGTAGCATTCTTTAAGAGGAGTTTTCATAATGAAAATATCTTACATTTATCATACTTTTGCATTTTTTTTTTGTTTTGACAAAAGGGGAGAAAGTACCATGTGTAAATACAGGTTCTAATCATTCCACAATATGTTTTGTCATCATCAAAAAGGGGAGATTGTAATACAAATAAATCGGTTTTAAAATAACGTTCTTTACATTCAACTTAGTCCAGGTTTTATTATGACACAATACAATAACACATTCTAACTCTACTTTTCATTCTCACAAAACCTCTCTTATCTTCTCTCAATACATGATCTACTTTACTAATCTCATATCTTTGTAGAAAAACACATGCAACTTGAAAAAGTACACAAATCTTTTTAAACCCTAACTTTACACAAAATCATCTTACACTTATTAATTTAATTATTTCATTTAGTGTATAATCAAATGCAGAAAATCCAAGGAAAATCTCATAAGATTACATAAGATTTCTCAAGATTTTGCAAATCAAAATCCGGATTTAGTTACTGTTTGCCGGTGCCCTTAGTTATGCAAGCCAGTGCCATTGGTAAACAGCACTGGAAGAACTGGCCTACAGTAAAATGTTTGGCTATAAATATCAAGCCATTTCTCATGTTTTGACACACCTTTCTCATCTAATCTTCTCTCTAATCCTTTAGGACTTGGACTACATGTGTTTTGTTCTTTAACAGTTTCCCTAGGAGTTTTTACATGCTTAACAGTATTAACAAAAGCAAAACTAGGTTTTTCCTGTTCTTTTGAAGGTTTAATCACATATTCATCATCACTGTCTGACTCATACTCCTCAATGATAGGAGCATCAGACCAAACTTTAGGTTTACTGACAGCTTTGGGTTCATTTACAGCTGGTTTAGGCACAGATTCAAGTGTTTCTACACTAGAATTTGACTCACAAGAGTCAAAATTACTGGTTTTAGTAGCAGATTCACTAGTTTTAGACTGTTTTGGACCATATGTAAAATTTGACTCATCTATTCCAAAATCAGATTTAGGAGGCATGTAGATCCCTGTCATTGGAGGGGGAACTGCATGCATTCCTTCAACTTTTGCAAATCTATCATACACAGGACTATCTTCTACATCACTAGACCTACTGTCAAATACACTTTCAAGAACTTCATTTTCATAACTTAAAACACCTTCATGTATTTGATCTCCATACCCAAGCCCAGATTTGTCCTTAGCACTCATCTGACTATTTAGCAGTTTACTAAGACCTTTAGAAGAACTTTGAAAATTTTCAAGTTTAGTTTTTAATTCTTCCTTTTCTTTTACAGCTTCTGCTAATAGTTTCTTATGATATGTGAGCACATTAGTTTTATCATCTAAATCAATTTTCATAAACCTAATTTTTTCTTCATAAACAAGTTGATTTTGCTGATGACAAACTAATTGAGCTTCTACCTTTTTTAAAGCTTGAGTATAGGCTTGAATTTCTATACTAGCATCACCAAGTTGTTCCCTTTGTTCATCATATAATTTCTTAAGCTTAGCATAAGATTTCTCACATTCTTTTGAACAAGATGTTACCTTAGTGTTTGAGCATGAATTGCTGTAAGCCATCAAAGCAAGTTCTCTTGCTCATATTTTGCATGACTAGTCCAATCAACACCATCCCCATCAATAGTTACTAAAGCTTTAGGTTCCTCCTATTTTTTAGGTCTCATCCCATTGTCTTTTTCTTTATATCCAGTGTTCCGTGCATCTCTCCTTCTGCTTTCTTGATTTCCTTTTGATCTGCACTCTCTAGCAAAGTGCCCTGTGTTATGGCAATTAAAGCACTCAACCTTGGTCTTGTCCAAGCAACTGGTTCCTTGGCATCAAACTACAGCTTTCTCCCTGTATTCTTGTAAAACTTCTTTAATCTCATGGAAATCATGGCTACTTTCCATTTCAAATCCATCTCTTCTAGATCAAACTCATCAACCTGTTCAAGATCCTCATGATCCAATTGTGGACCACTTGATTGATTAGCAAAGAAAGAGTACTTGATTTCATCAGTGTATGATGAGGATCCTTCCTTTTGTGAGTTTTGGCTAAAGGAAGTAGAAACACCATAAGCAGTACTATCATCATTAGTACTGCTAGTGCTTTCAGAAGAAACAAATGCCACATTCTGTGTGCTGGAAGATGATGCAGTAGAGCCTTTAACATCAGACTCAAAGACTCTAAGATTATTATAGAGATCATCAAAACTAAAAGTATCTACTCCTGGCATGGTCCTCATTATCAAGGATACTTGAGACCAGGAAGCAGGTAAAGACCTAAGAAACTTTTGATTGGCATCTTCAGTGGAGACACCTGCACCATGAATCTCAAGTTGACTCAGAAGACTCTGAAACCGGTCATAACCTTTATGCAATCCTTTTGAGTTGGATACAGAAAAGATTTCAAATTGTTGCTTGAGAATGTATTTCTGCATCTTCTTGGATTCATCATTGCCAAAAAATCTGGATTTGATAGCTTCCCACATCTCTTTAGCATCAGTCATTTTGTGAAAGTTTGCTAAATGGTATTCTGGTATAGACATGAGCAAGGTAGTCCTTGCTTTTTTTTCTCTTTCTCTAGCCAAAATCTCTTCAGCAGTTTTAGGAGGAAAAACCCTTATTTGTCGATTTGTATCTGTTGAGACTTATACTGGACCATTTCCCTTTTGTATAACTTCCCATATCAGATAGTTTGTATGCCCTAAGTAATGTTCCATTTTCATGGCCTATATGTCATACTTACCTTTCTTCATAATAGGGAGTTTAATGGTTGACAGAGTGTGAGGGGCTTGTTGTGTAGGTGTAACTGGTGGTGGTGGTGGTGGTGATTTATCATCATGAAATTCATCTTCTCCTGCCATTGAATAGATCTGAAAGGTAAAGGTTTATAACATATCTATTTTGATTCTTCTTACTCAGAGTTTCTCAACAAGCTCTGATACCACTTGTTGATCTCAGTCTGAATAGATCTTTCTAGCTTGTTAAGGGTGGTAGTCAATCTGGATAGTTCCAAACTAACTACAAGAGAAACAATGACTATGAACAATATAAGTTATGCGGAAACTAACTTATACTGCTAAGAAGAACAATGAATAAAACATAACTTTGATTACTATTAATATGCTAGGTTACAGAATACTAACTAGAAATGTTTGTGAAGCTTGTATATTTAACTAGTGTCGTAGGGTTCCTTTTATACACCAAGGAACCCTAATAGGCTTACAAAACGCGTTAAGTGATCATGCATATCTATTCCTAATATATCTCATGCATATCACTTAAGCAGGACTATCTATATATGCTAGCAGTACTAACTTACTACTAACAGTACTAACTCTACTACCAGTACTAACATATATACTGGCAGTACTAACTAACTAATACTAACAGTACTAACTCAAGAAACCATAATTCCTAACATGGTGGCTATTGATGGAGCTGGTTTTGACTGGAGCTATATGGCAGATGATGAAGTCCCTACAAACATAGCTCTTATGGCTTTTTTAGACTCTGAGGTACATATTGACAAAACTTGTTCAAAAACATGTCTAAAAAGCTTTGAAACTCTTAAAACTCAACTTGATGATTTAAGAATAGAGTTTAACAAATCTGAGTTCAATTTAGCAAATTATAAAAGAGGGTTAGCATCTGTAGAAGAGCAACTTGTCTTTTACAAAAAGAATAAGGTTATTTTTTATGAGCAACTTGTTGTCCTAAAAAGAGATATCCCATATAAAGACTCAAAAATTAGTATACTTAAAAGTGAGTTAGAAAAACTTAAGCAAGAAAAGAAAGCAATCAACTTAAAATTGAAATTTTTGATAATGCTTCTAAGAGTCTAGACAAATTAATAGGGAGTCAGATACCTGATAAAGTAGAAAGGGTCTGGGGTTTGTAAGCTATAATATTGTTCCACCTCCTCCTACATGGTTATTTTCACCCCTAAAACTTGATTTGTCCAACTCTAGTCTAGAAGAGTTCCAACAGTCTGAGTTTAAAGGCTATGGACCTAAGACTAGTAAGAATGTCAGTGAAGATACTTCTAATGAGGTTAGGCAATCTCCTGATGCCATAATGGTTGAGAAGTTGGTGTCAAATGATAAGTTAGAAAAGAAAATTGTTTTTCCTACTGTTGCTAAGATAGAATCTGTTAGACCTAAACAACAAGAAAAACCAGTTAGGAAACCAGTTAAGTATGCTGAGATGTACAGGTCACAAGGTCCTAGGGGAAATCAAAGAAACTGGAATAATCAGAAGTCCCAACAGCTAGGAAGTGACTTTGTAGTGTACAATAAAGCTTGTTTTGTCTGTGAAAGTTTTGACCATGTGCAGGCTAACTACAATTACCATCAAAGAAAAAGGGTGGTATCTGGGAATAATTATACAAGGGTGAATTACAATTATTCTACTAAAAAGGCTCACCCTAGTGCTCACAGAAACATGGCTCCAAGAGCAGTTTTAATGAAAACTGGCCTAAGACCACTTAATACTGCTAGGTTAGTTAATACTGCTCATCCCAAAACTACAGTTTATAGTGCTAGACCAATGTCATGTTTTTCTAAATCAGAACAATCAACTGTAAAGAGGCCATATAAAATAAAAATAGCATTAACTAACAAAATTTTTAGCCAAAAAGTTAATACTACTAAGGGAAGTTTTTATACTGCTAGGCCAAAAGCAGTTAATACTGCTAGGCCAAATTCAGTAGTAGTTAATGCTATTAGGGGATATCAGGTTAATGTTGTTAAGGCCTCAACATGTTAGGTTTGGAGACCTACCAAACTTAATAGTGCATCAATTACTTTGAAGAAACATAATTATGTTGATGCACAAGGCAAATCCAAGTCAGTGATGACTTGGGTCCCCAAATGAAACTAATTTCCTTATTTTTATGTGAAGGGTCATCTACAAAAAGAAGATCAAGGCTATGTTAATAGTGGATGCTCAAGGCACATGAGAGGAAATATTTCCTATCTCTCAGACTTTAAGGAATTTGATGGAGGATATGTTACCTTTAGGGGAGGAGCCGAAAGAGGGAAAATTACTGGTAAAGGAACTCTTAAAATGGGTAAGCTTGATTTTGAGAATGTGTACTTTGTCAAGGAGTTACAGTTTAACCTTTTTAGTGTTTCACAGATGTGTGACAAAAAGAACAGTGTTCTTTTTACTGACACTGGATGTTTTGTTCTGTCTCCTGACTTTAAGTTAGCTGATGAAAGTCAGGTTTTACTTAAAGTTCCTAGAAAGAACAACATGTACAGTGTTGATATGAAGAATATTATTCCTAGAGAGAGTTTAACTTGTCTTGTTGCAAAGGCCACACTTGATGAATTAATGCTTTGCCATGGGAGGCTAGGTCATGTAAAATTTAAAACTATTAATAAACTTGTTAAGGAAAATCTTGTGAGAGGTTTACCTTCAAAACATTTTGAAAATGACCAAACTTGTGTTGCTTGCCTTAAGGGAAAGCAACACAAAGCCTCTTGTAAGTCCAAGATTCAGAACTCTATTACTCAGCCTTTATTCATGTTGCATATGGACTTGTTTGGTCCAACTTTTGTGAGCAGCTTAATGAATAAGAAATATTGTCTAGTTGTCATTGATGATTATAGCAGATTTACTTAGGTTTTCTTTTTAGCATCTAAGGATGAGACTAGTGGCATTCTTAAGAGCTTTATAACTGAGATAGAAAATCTAGTTGATAAGAAAGTAAAGATAATCAGATGTGACAATGGAACAGAGTTCAAAAATAGAGTTATGAGTGAGTTTTGTGAAAAGAAAGGCATTAAGAGGGAATTTAGTATAGCTAGAACTCCTTAGCAAAATGGTGTTGCTAAGAGGAGAAATAGGACACTAATTGAGGCTGCTAGAACCATGTTAGCTGACTCTAAGTTACCTACTACATTTTGGGCTAAAGCAGTTAATACTGCTTGCTATGTGCAGAATAGGGTATTAGTAGTTAAGCCTCATAACAAGACCCTTTATGAACTATTTAGAGGTAGAACGCCTGCTCTAAGCTTCATGAGACCATTTGGGTGTCATGTTACCATTCTTAATACCTTAGATTATTTGGGCAAGTTTGATGGAAAGTCAGATGAAAGATTCTTTTTGGATACTCATTAAATAGTAAGGCTTTTAGGGTATACAACATTAGAACTAGGAAAGTAGAAGAAAACTTGCATATTAGGTTCTTGGAGGATAAACCTATTATTGCAGGTGATGGACCAAAGTGGCTGTTTGATATTGATGTTCTAACAAAATCAATGAATTATGTGCCAGTTGTTGCAAGTACAAACTCTAATGATTCTGTAGGTACAAAAGTAAGTGTTGGTACAGGTCATTCTAGCAAGGAGATAGGATCTAGCCAAGACTATATTTTGATGCCACTGTGGAAAGATGGTTCACTATTTGATTATTCTTTAAAGAATGCTAGCAATGATGAACCACAACCTTCTAGTGATGCTGGAAAGAAGGATGATGAAGGTGTAAGTCAAGAAAGTGGAATTGATGATCAAGAGAGGCCTGGAAACAATACTCAAGATGTTAATACTGCTGGGCCAAGTATTAATACTGCAAGTACAAATGTTAATAATGGTAGTCTAAATATTAATAATGTTAGTCTAACAGTTACTACTGCTCCACTTGAAGCTACACATGCTAACTACTTTAGTGATAAAACAGAATTAGATATAAGCAACATTACTACTACATATCTAGTTCCCAGTACTCTAAATACAAGAATCCATAAAGATCATTCACTTGATCATGTGATTGGTGATGTGCAGTCTAGCGTACAGACAAGGAGAATGACAAAGACTTCAAATGAACAAGGGTTTATTAGTGTTGTTTATTAAGGGAAAACTCATAAAGACCTTCATACTTGTCTATTTGCTTGTTTTCTATCACAAGTAGAACCCAAGAAGGTGATTCAAGCTTTGACAGATCCAAGCTGGATAGAATCAATCAGGATGAGCTTCTACAGTTTAAATTACAGAAGGTTTGGACATTGGTTGATTTACCATATGGCAAGAGCGCTATTGGAACAAAATAGGTCTACAGGAACAAGAAAGATGAGAGAGGTATTATGATTAGAAACAAGGCAAGGCTGGTTGCACAAGGTTACACTCAAGAAGAAGGAATAGATTATGATGAGGTTTTTGCTCTAGTTGCTAGGATTGATGTAATTAGGATGTTCTTAGCCTATGCCTCATTCAAATACTTTGTTGTGTACCAAATGGATGTGAAGAGTGCATTTTTGTATGGCAAAATTGAAGAAGAAGTTTATGTTTGTCTACCTCCAGGGTTTGATGATCCAGAGTTCCCTGACAGAGTTTATAAGATAGAAAATGCATTATATGGTCTACATCAAGCTCCTAGAGCTTGGTATGAGACTTTATCTACCTGTTTAATAGACAATGGATTTTAGAGAGGCCAGATAGATAAGACTTTGTTCATTAAAAGAGTCAAATGTGATATTCTACTAGTACATGTATATGTAGATGATATCATTTTTAGGTCTACAAGGACTGAGATGTGTACTGAGTTTGAAAAGATGATGCATAAGAAGTTCCAGCTGAGTTCTATGGGAGAGCTCACATTCTTCTTAGGACTACAAGTGACTCAGAAAGATGATGAGATTTTCATTAGTCAAGACAAGCATGTGGATGAAATCTTGAAGAAGTTTGGTTTTTCAACTGTGAAGACAGCAAGTACACCTATGGAGACTTCAAAGCCATTGCTCAAGGATGCAAAAGCTAAAGATGTTGATGTTCACTTATATAGATAAATGATTGGATCATTGATGTACCTAACAGCTTTAAGGCATTATATAATGTTTGATGTATGTGCTTGTGCAAGATTTCAAGTCACACCCTAGTTAAGTTATTAAAGGTGTCAAATTTTTCTTGCAAAGATTCTGATTGATTCATTATTTAATTCTTCTTCCTCCTTAATTATTGATTCCAATGAAGAAGGTTCTTATCAATCAAGTTTTACATTAATAAGGTCTTGATGTTCGGTTTTCTTAGACACCAAGAAGCAGCAAGTATCGACAAAGTTTTAAGCATCAAAGGTTTATACGTGGCAAATCATGACGAGCTCAAGATGCAAGGTGGTCGAACACCAGACCTTCATGTTTAGGGTTTTCTGGTTCATGTTTGGCATTGATACTGTTGGATATGGATGCTTCATGATTATGGTATTCATTGGTAAGTCAATGTGTATTTTATGCTTCAAACATACTTAGTGTTGCCACTATAAGTTAATACTGCCAAGAATAGATGTTAATGCTGCCAGTTTCGAAGAGCAGTACTAAGTCCCAAGTCTATTGTTAATACTGCTTGTTAACGTATTAATGTTGTTGGGCTCAAACACAGTTTCGTACTGCTGCTTGTTATATGGTTTATGCTTCATGTGTTCTGCCAAGACTTAATGATGCTAGTTGATGTATATACGTGCTGCCTAAGATGATACAAGTCAAGATTAGTGTTGCCCGAATTATTAATGCTGCCAGTTACAAAAGCAGTCAGTTAATATTGTTTGGGCTTAAAGTTAATACTGTTAGTATTGTCCGATATCGGACAGAACACTCAGACGGATCTCGGACAGAACAGAAAAACCAAGTTTGATTGATTTTGGTTTTTATTCTTTGGTTTTCAGATTGGGATTTATTTTAAATGTTCTTAAACGTTTAAAGGCTCGTTTTTAGATTTCTTAGATTAATTGGTTACGAAGAAGGTTGTTTATTACTTATTTGACGGTGAAGTGGAATTACTTAGGTTTGTGTTCTTATCATATCTTAAACGGCTCACAACGTTTAGAGATAACTTGTTCGTGCTTAGAAACGATGTGACGAAGACTTGTCAAAATCGAGCAAAGGTGTGTGATTTAGAAATTTATGGTGCTCAATGCGCACATTTGTTATCACTTTGGTTATGTGTCTCATAGAAGATGAGGATTTTTGTCAAGAGATCGCGATCTACTTATATTTCACGGATTTATTTATAAGTTTGACGTTATGCGGATAGTACAAGATATAAGACACAAGTTTGGGTTATTCTACTTCAGCATCAAGTTCGTTATACTTAGCTTTCTTCATCAGCAATCATTACATAGAGCCTATAGAATTGAAGATTCAAGAAATGGTTAACATATGGGTTTCAGGGGAAGCATATTGTTAAAATATTTAACCATTTACATGTACCACATGAGGTGAAGGTTTTTACTACTGCTAGTTTAGAGTTCTACTGCTTGGATTCATTATTCTTATTATGCGTCATGGAGGGTAATTCAAGTCATTGGAAAGTTTGGGTTAGTAGTGTGATATTGGTTTGAAGTGGTTGAAATCAAAGTTGCTTACATTCATAAGTCTCCTATTGGATTATGACAAAAAAGGGGAAAAAATATTAACAGGTTGCAACTTATAGATTCTTGGTGTGGCATGTTCCAAAGGAAGTCTGAATTAAGAAGATTTTGTTTTATTCAGGGAGATGATTACATCTCAACTTTAGGGGAAGCTTTGGCTTTATGATGAAGTTCGTACACGACTTTGTTTGTTTGGTCATCATCAAATAGGGGAAGATTGTTGGGATTCTTGATTTGATGAGACAAAGTGCATAAAAGAATGAAACAAAAGGACTTAAACGCAAAGCTGGAATTCTTCAAAAGATGGAAGATTTTGAAGATTCTAGAAGATCTCCTTATTCAGATAAAAGATTTAAAAGATAAAGCTTAAAGTTTAAAAGATTTATTTGTTTTCTAATTCTTATCTTTTGTAAACTTGGACTCCTTATGTTATAAAAGAAGGTCCCAGGCATGTAGTTTTAGGTGTGTCAAGATGTGAACACCTAAATGTGTGTGTGTGTGTGTGTGTGTGTATTCCAGGCGTATGTAATTTAGACGCCATATGTAGTTTAGCCCCAAGGTAATCAAGTTTTTCCTTGATCCTTGTTATAGTTCATTGATGTAACCTTATTATTCTGATCAAATAATATTGTGGCTTGGAGTGTATGATAATGAAGAAAAACCTTGTTGAATAACTTTGTTCATTATGTTATTTTCGCTATGCATATTCTTTATGTTCATTGTTATTATTATCCTAGATATAAAATCTAAACAATCTGAGCTATAAAGGATCCAAGAACTATCATGTGTTTAGTTCTATCACCTATGTTAAACCTATGTTAATCCTAAATCTAATGGATGAGGAGGGTTTTCAGCCTGAGAGACTGATGAGGTGTTATTTTATACACTTTTCAGGGTCATTTAACCCCCTAAATCATGCATTTATATCTAAAATAGGCACTTAATCGTTCCTTTTTAGGTATTTAGCATTTAGAAGGCATTTGGAGGAAATACACGTGACTTAGGCTCATTTGGAGAAGAAACGGACAAGATTACAACTCAACACCAAAATCTATAAGAAAATAGCCAAACAGTGGCTGGCGACGCTGTCGTGACTTACACACGACGGTGTCATGAGTTATACACGACGGTGTCACGTGTTATTCATGATGGTATCACGACTCTGGTGACGGTGTCGCAATTATGGAGACACCGTCGGGACGAACCGACCTAGGGTTTTCTTATAAATATAGCCTCATAGCTTCGTTTTTATCAAGCCCCCAACCCTAAGTCCGATTCTAGGGTTTGGGTAGGTGTTTTTCCAGCAACTTAGAAGATTTAATTCAATCCATAAACATCTTGTAATGGTTTGATTATCATATCTATCTTAATTTATGTCTTCAATTCCTTTTGTTGATTATGATTTCTCTTGCTTGAGTATGCTTGGCTAATTCATCTAGTATTTATTTGGGAATGCATAAACCTTGTCATTAATTGATTATAGTTTATAATTCTTGTTTCCTATTGCTTCTTGTTGATGAATGTGCGTGTTAGGCTTTAGAAAACCAGCTTTTGTCTGTATCGTTGTTGATATGTCTAGGGAAAAATGATTGTGTATAAAGGATACCATCGGGTAACAGTCCTCATACTACCTTGCCCCCTAATATGGTTGATCCACTCTTAAGATATTTCGAATGCATTTAATATACTCTTAAGGGCCTTGTAATAGTCTTCATACTACCTTCTTTGCGCGTTGCCCTAACGGAATATTAAATAGACGGCGGGTTCGTGTAATTCGTTCACGACCTAGGAAATACTTACACATCGCATCACAAGTGTGACAAAGCAATAGGTAGAATTGGATAGCTAGGAAGGAGTAGTGCATCCAAGGTGAATATGCTTCATTGTATAATTGTTATTTAGTTTATTAGTAATTAATTAGCTTAAAACCAAAACCTCTCTAAAACCAGAATTTACTTGCTTTCATTAAATATAAAAACACAAAAAGAATCTTCCTTCAACCTTTGGACCTTAGTGAACATTCGATCCGGCCTTCACAGTGCTATTTCCCTAGAGAACGATAACAACCCCTGAGCCTTGCCTATATTACACTACAACGGTTAGGTACACTGCCTAGGGAGTTGTAAAACTTCTTGCAGACGTCCCTTACGACAAACGCATCAAGTTTTTGGCGCCGCTGCCGAGGAATAGCGTAGGTTTCGGATTCTATC
>BQNB010127497.1:0-16012 GCA_026074375.1 Tanacetum coccineum
AAGATACATATAAAATCATTTTCTTGTTGAGCATGATTTTTCAAGATACTTTCAAAAAGAAAATTTTAAATTCTTTCAAAATTGTATGCTCAACAAACTCCCACTCCAAGTTTTCACTCTAATCTTTTATCCAGGGGGAATATAATAATATGATTCATTCTACATGCTCTTATGTTGTCCCAAGACTTAGTTATTAACTTGTTTTTTAATTCACTAATTGTCAAAAATTGTCACCACATATGCAATTTTTGAGGGGGAGAATAGTGATTAAAATGTGATTAATACGGATTAATAATGGATATGATCTTTAATTTATAAGTGCGTTCCCAAACCTTGCATGTGCAAAACTCTTTCATAATATGGTGCATATGTGTCGGGGGAGCTTTTTGGTAACTCTAAAAACTCTCAATGTGTCATAAATGATTTCTCAGATACGTTGATTGATTTTTCAAGTGGTTTTATGGATCTTCATGGCAATACCCAAAGATCGACCAACTGTTGTCTCTCAAGGAGGTATAAGGTAGTTACGGTTAGGAATATTCGTTCTATGATCCAGCCAAAACCAGAGGGATCTATCCAGGAACACTCCATTAGATAGAGTAGAAGTCCTAGGTATGATTGAAAAAAAAGGAGTAAAGTGAGAATAAAGGAATAGGGCCGACTGAGATGGAGCTAGTGCTGGAACAAACCCAACAAGGTACTAGTCATGAAGTCTCGGTAAGCACTGAAGGGGTTGAAGAATTAAAAAGAATTGTAAGGATAAAGGGTGAAAAGAAAGAAGCCCTCCAAACAACCTTAGGCAGAAACCGAGTCAATACATAATCTATCGGTAATCACAAAGATGAATCTGATATTTAAGACAAGTCATCATAGACCTAGTGATGCAAGGTACAACCCATCCCAGCTACTTAGGCTTCTCTTAAAATAAGTTTTTTTCATTTCTCACGGAGATCAACACGTTTCTATTGGCTTTCTCCTTCCGATATCGTTGATATTGAAAAGGTGGCAGTCCGCTCCAGCCTCCGATTACCAAATAACAAATGTGCACTTATAGAGTCTAGAGCCATCGAGATCAATCAAAAATCTCACTAGGACACAAATTCCAATATACAAAATATCGTACATCATTATACAACATTTGGTATTAAAGAGCCCTACGCATTATCCTTGTGGTAATTGCCAGAACATTCAGAGTGATACACTTTAGTACTCACACTGGTGAATGGAAATCCTTCCAGAGTCAACATCAAACAACTCTGCAGTAGGTGACTTGCGAGATTCTAAATGAATCAAACTTGTGTCAACTAGATATCGATTTTGGTCTGGTATATGAATTGATGAATCAATCAGAAAGATAGTAACTGTCTGATTCACTCTTACCGTGTTGTCTGCTTTGAGACGATCCGGTAATGAGAACGGCTAGTGCAGTTGTGAAACCTTGTTAAGGATATTCTTTTGAATTCCACCTGATCACAGGCAATATTTATACTGATTAACGAGGAACCGTGGTTATTGCAACCGTATTCGATGAAGTGACAAAGACACTTTCGTCCATGTATGTTTTCACTAACCTATACGTATAGGTTTTCTCGACGGTAGTAGCTTCTAGTCCATGTCGAGTCAAGATTCAACACCTCATGCTCAATCGACAAAGATAAATACATGATGAAAGCTTAAACACTCGTATCAAAGTCTTTCACAATCTCTGATGTACAAGCACTTCCTCAAAAGAACATTTTTGATAAGATTGCCGAACAATAACAAAGATATATCTCACAAGTGGATCCAGTACTACTCCTTCCATGATGTGGAACAAGTATCATGTTAAAGAAAATGTTGAGGGAGATTGTTAGCAAGCTTTCAAGACCTTGAGCATGAGGGTGGAGACACAAGATCGCTAAGGATGCATACGGATTCAAGGATAAAGATTCAGAGATTCATAGTAGTCAAGACAAATCTGGCCGAACGACCATGACATTAGTATTTTGTCAAATAATATCAAGTCAAAGATCAAGATCCAATATCACAAGCATGCAGAAGGATCTTCAAAAGAATTCCCAAGTCTATAAGGTTCCAAGTCTCAAGACGTCACAAGAAGTGAAGCCATATGTGCAATGACCACCCTTAGGGGGAGATTGTTAGACTTAGTTTTTATTAAAGTGATGGTCATTAATATTCCTGAACCTTGTATTAGTTTAGTTTATGTTTCTGGGAATTCATTTAAGCTAATTGGGCCTAGGTGTTGGGCTTAAAGCCCATTTGTATTATGTTCGGCCCAACATAAAGCCCAAATGAACCACCTTAGGCTTTTATCTCTTGTACTATATAAAGCCCTCTCCAAGTGTGGAGAGGGTGTTGCTTCTCATTTTCTCTTAGTCAAGTAACCATTTTTTCTCTCTCTAGATTTTTTCTTATTTTTGTGTTTGAGTGTGATAAATCATACATGTCACATGTGGTATCAAAGCCAAGGGATTCCTTTGGTGATTGGTTTTAGTTTGTTTCAGCTTTTTGGTCCGAGTACTTGAACAAGTGTCTCACTTTGTTTGGGTGTTCAAATACCATAAAGTTTGCATTTTTCCTCTTTTACTATCCTAGTTTTAGTTAGAAGTACAAGAAAAATCTAAGAAAAACATCAAAAGGTTCATCTTTTTAAGGGTTTTTGTTCAAAAAGGTTTTGTGTGACTCCAAAATCTTGATTAAAAATTTTTCGTGTCAAAAACAGTTAATGTATATGTTTTTAAAGGTTCTACAAGGCTTAGATAGCAGATGAAGTACAAAACATTTTGGTAAAAACGTCAAAAATTGAGTCTTTTAGTGTTTTGGAAAAGTCAAAGTTTGTTTTTGTAGGAGGCAATATAGATTATTGTTCTTGAAGGTGAATTAGTAACTTTTCTTTAGAAGGCGAATTAGTATTTTCTTTAGGAGGCGAATTAAAGGTAGGTGAAATTAGTCATCCTTCGGAGGAGAATTAAATCCATTCCTTTAGAGGAGAATTAATCCATATCTTAGGAGGATACATTAATACCCTATCAAAATGAGGAGAATAAATATTTCTTCAAGTATGATAATAAGCATTTTAACAAAATCATCAACTCAAACCATATTCCACCATAACTAAAATGATACGTTGTTAATCATTACAACTCACTCTTACAATGTCGAATCAACAAGATATTTATGCTGCTGGTTCTGAAAACCGCCCTCCTATGCTTAAAAAAGAGAACTATGTTCCATGGTCCTCTCGTCTTTTTCGTTATGCAAAGAGTAGACCAAATAGAAAGTTAATCTACAATTCCATTATGAATAGTCCATATGTCAAACGAATGATTCCTGAACCAGGTGATGCAGACCATGAAGTTCTTGTCAATGAAACCTTTCATGAGCGGGACGATATGATAACTCATGAGAAGCTTAAACAAGTGGAAGCCGATGATCAAGCCATTCAGACTATTCTTCTCGGTCTTCCTAAAGATATCTATGTTGCTGTTGATAGTTGTGAAACTGATCAGGAAATCTGGTACTGTTCAACAATGATGAAGGTTCTGATATTGGAATTCACAAGAGAAAAAGGCTAAAGTTGTTTAATGAATGGGAAAGGTTTACTTCAACTGATGGGGAATCGATTGAATCTTACTATCATCATTTCTCAAAGTTGATAAATGATTTTCAAACAACAACATTTTCCAGAAAATATTGCCAGCAATCTCAAGTTTCTAAACAACTTACAACCAGAATGGAGTCGACATGTTACCATTGTTCATCAAACAAAGGACTTGCATACAGAACAGATTACACTCAGTTGTATGATTTCCTAAAATACAATCAAAAAAGAGGTAGCTGACTAAGACTTAACGACAAACAAAAAACACATAACATTTTGGCACTTAGTAAAATTCCAACAAACCTTACAACTACCATGTTTTCACCCAGATCAACCATCACCAAGTACCTACATGCAACAACCACTTCCCAACAACAACTATAACCCATAACCATCATTCAACCAGAACTACATGCAACAACCAATGCCAAATCCCGAAGACATTACAGATTCCACAACTGCAATGAACATGGCACTTGTTCTAATGGATAAGGCATTCAAACTAAACTATTCAACACCAACCAACAACAACTAGAGAATTTCATCAAACCCTCTTAATAGGCAGATTGCTCAACCGGATATGAATTTGGGTCAAGACAGACAAATGCAGATGATTGGAGGTAATGGTGGGAATCAGTTTAGACAGTATGCTGGACAAAATGTTAGGAATCAGAATGGGTATAATTCAGTACAAAATGTCGGTATCAGGTATTCCATAATCATTTTAGAATTTAGGCATTTAGAATGTTAGAAATCAAAATGGGCTTATTGTTGTTCTGGGGATTGCTAATTAGAATCCGAATAGGAATGGTAATGTTGTAGCAGCACAGGCTGAGGGTAATGCAAATAGGAATAATTGGTCACGATAAGGTGTAACAACTGCAGAGATTAGGTTATCTTCTAGGAACTACACATTTATACCAAGGAAAAGGATGCTGCTAAGCTTCCAGACTCATTGCTGATTGCTCAAAGGAAGAAAAAAGGGAAGCTGGAATCCAACTCTAAGCTAAGAATTTGATTTGATGGCAGCTGCAGCGAATCTTGATGAGATGATGAAGTCAATGCAAACTTCATTTTTGATGGCAAATTTGCAGCAATGCATATCAAACCTACACAGGTACTCAACTGACCACGCTCCGTCTAAGATTCAGGACGATCAGCTGAGGTACACCATTATTCCTATTGCTATAATAATGATATATCAATATGTCACTAAAGAGGAGCATATACTTAAGCTACTAAGCCCATCCTGAACCACACCAAGTACAAAGAAAGATAGTATGTGATTTTAGAGGGTTTCAAGTGTGGAACAAAGTTGGGGAACAGTAGATCAACATCCAGCTACAGTTGAGGAAACTCGTGCTTATTTTGCATCATTATATAATAAATTGGCAATAAGTGGAGAAAGTCAACATTGTTAATCGTAAGTTAAGAGAAACAAATGCGATTTACCACTAAGCTAGCTAGATATAAATATCAAGAAAAGTGGTTTTGAAATTAGACAAGAAAATATGACAAACTTTAAAGTGTTATTCAAAAGTCTGTTATCAAAGCAAATGGCTATAAAAAGATAAATGCCTCTACATAAGTTTTGGTAACCAAATAACACTTTGAATGAGGAAATTTCAAAATTAAATAACCAGCTTTCGAAGGAAAAGTCAAATGTTTCTTCTCTTTAAGAAGAAAAGAAAAAGTTGAAGTTTGATTTCAAAATATACGAAGACGATCTTCTTGATAAACAAATTCAACTTGAGAATAAGATAAAGGACTTAGACACGCTTCACGAGGCGATTAAAGACAAGCTTCAAGAGGCGATTAAAGCTTAAGTAGAAGGCGAATTTAATCCACAACAAGAGGCGATTTAATCCATTTGTGTAAGGCGGATTAATCATTTGATGCAAGGCGAATTAATCATTTGATGCAAGGTGAATTAATCATCTAAGGATAAGCGATTTAATCAGTTTACGAAGACGAATTATACACGTTTTAGGTTTTTTCGATTTCGGGTTTTAGTTAATTACGGGTCCTTTAACTTATATCACTATGATCACGGTCTTTCAACAATCATCGTGGTGTGTTTACATTTGATCGACAATAACCGTACCATTCCGCGAGATCATAACCATAATCTGAACGCATTTAAAACTCTTATGAAACGAAAATACGTAATAAAGGAGGGAAATTTATATTTACTAAACAAAATTTGTTTTGTCACATGCAGTTCCCTTGGAAGTTCAACTAATTCAACAACAAGTACCTTTCCTTGTTTACTTAACCCTTCAAGCTGAATTTTAGTTTTCACCGTTGGTCTTATCACTTAAAAGAAGCGCCAGTCCTTTTTAAGCGTCATCAATCTTAACAAAAGCTAAGTACCTTAAACGTTAATACGATTTTCAACGCCAATCAAAGACCATCAACAAATCACTTTACCTACTATTAAGACCTATATTCATATCTACACATCAAAATGTCAAATACCAATAACAATTTTGCCCAACTTTAAACATTAAAGTATTCTTCACAATGACACAGTTTCTTCATGTTTAACTTCTAAAGTTCAAGAGAAGACACAACTTTCAAGAAGAATGCATGAACAATCTTAGAGAAATTAAGTCACAATTCAAGTTTCTCACAGAAATTTTACAAGATTTTGGTACCATGCCTATCTTTAAAAGAACATTCTCTTAAGACTTGGATTTACTAAACAACATCTTACTAAAAATATACTCTCAGACTAATGCAACAAACTTTTATAAACCACAGAACAATCTATTTGAAAAAGCTTTCAATTCATAATTCAAAGAGCGTATGCAGAAATATACAAGATTTGATACCCA
Organism: Tanacetum coccineum; assembly: GCA_026074375.1. NCBI lineage: Eukaryota > Viridiplantae > Streptophyta > Magnoliopsida > Asterales > Asteraceae > Tanacetum > Tanacetum coccineum. Next base: position 6,439 of record BQNB010127497.1, read on the forward strand.
ATCCTTTAAAGATGCATTGATCTGTAACATGGATTCCATTGGGAAATAGAAGCTTGAGATAATTCTTCATCAACAACGGACTCTACAATTGTTGAAACAAAATACTTGATACAGTCACAATAAGACATTCAAAGTAAAATTCAAGCATTCATGTTGATGCATTGAAGTTGATTAAGTTGTCAAACAAAACACATTGATAATTGTAAAATGAAAATAAGAACATCAGAGATTGCAATTCAACAAACTATCGAAAGAAAGCATCTTGATTCTGAAACAAAAGATGGAGCATTTAATTAAATACAAGATGTCAAAAGAAAAAAAAAGAGAGATTGCATGACATATTTTCGACACTCATTCACCCTACAGGATCTTTCTAAATAAAAGGCACTCGCATCGAACATGGATTCAAACGGGCATTCGTGTCACTCTTTGGTCAAGATGCTGATACTTTCACAAGTATAATGCTCCTCAACATAGATCAACTACAAAAGCAACTTGAAAAAGACGATTTTCAAGAAGATGGATCCATGGAAGCCTTTTGGGTGATCAACAGATAGTTTTAGAAGTTCATCGATTCACAGTTTTCCTTGGATTATGATAGTCAAATGACATACAAGTACTTTGTTGAATACACTGGAATCGAGGTTAAACACTTCAGAGATACACTACTCCAACACATGGGTAATGTCAAGAAGTCCATTGGTGAAAGAACACGTCATCAACGACAATATGATAGAAGGGTGAATAAAAGACAGATGCAGACGCAAGAGAGTAAGATTGATACGGGTAAAGCAGTTGATGTTGATTTGGTTATCACAGAAAGCAGTGGAACATAATCAGAAGTGCAAGATGACATCAGCAGGTCAGGGAATGATACAGATGCAAATGATGCAGATATGAGACCCATATATGACGAAGAGCCAATAGCTGAGGTACAATTGACTGCTGAATGTAATATCTTTGCTATAGGACAACAGCATACTGAGCAACCTGAAATCATTAATGAAGGTAGGGTTGACCAGTATCCTGAACAATGTCAAGTTAAAAGTCCTATGCTTGATTCATCACCTGATAACCAGACAACTGAATACTCAAAACAATCACTCGAGTCTGAAAATATTTTACTCAAAAAGACCGTTGCCCAATTTCAAAAAGATTTTTCAAGAATGGAAGCACATTGTATTGCTCTTGAACTTAAATATCAAAATCAAGCTTTAAAATCAGGGCAACATGGTCAAATTCTGAATGAAACAAGTAATATTAAAAAGGAAATTGATGTACTTAAAACAATGAGCATCGAATTAGAACATAATGTGGCTAAATTACGTAAGGAAAATGAGACTTTGAAAAAGCATTACAAAGATTTGTATGATTCTATTAAAATTACGAGATCTAAGACTATAGAACAGACAACTTCTTTGCTTGCTAATAATGCTGATTTAAAAGCTCAGATTCAGGAAAAGGTTTTTGCAATTGCTGCTTTAAAAAATGACTTAAGGAAGTTAAAAGGAAATAGTGTAGATACTAAGTTTGCTAAAACATCAGTCTTGGGGAAACCGGTTTGACAATCACTCAGAAACCAATCAGTTGTTAGACAACCGAATGCGTTTAAATATGAAAGACCTCCAATTTCAAAACCATGGTTTGCCTCCCAAGTTGATGTGAATAAGAATTTGTCAAAACCAGTCACTCAACATTATTTGCCTAAGAAAACAGAATCCGCCTTTGCAAAACCTGATCACATGATTGCATCTAGCTCATCTAGGAATAGTTCTAAGAACATGCCAAGATTTAGTTCAAATGACATGGTTCATAATCACTATCTAGATGTAGCTAAGAAAAAGATACAAGAAAGAGATAGGAACTCAACAACTAGTGTGACTACTTCTGCTAGAATTCAAACCACTGCTGATGATAGCAAACCAAAACCTAGGAGCAACAATCAAACATCTAGGAGTTTGCCTGTATCTAAGAGTAGTCGCGTTACGATAACGGCTGTACCCAAAGCAGATCACTCTAAGAGTTCTAGTTCTTTCTCAGATTACAAACAATTTGTTTATTCTACATGTCATAAGTGTGTCTTTAATGCAAATCATGATGCTTGTATAACAAAACTCCTGAGGGAAGTAAATTCACATGCTAAGATTCAATCCCATAAGACCAGAAACAGTAACAAACCCATAGATCAAAAGAATCATACTCAGAAACCTGGTAGGAAGATCTTTATAGGACATAAGTTTTCTCCTAATAAGACTTCCGCTGTGTATGAGAAAACATCTCCTAGATCTGATCTTAGGTGGAAACCCAAGAGTAGAATTGTCAAATCTGTTGGTCTTAGGTGGATTCCTACAAGAAAGTTATTCGACTCTTGCACAAGCAAGGGTGACAGTGAACCCCCACATGGTTCAAATGTAGATATCCATAATATTCATGAATGCAAACAAACTCTGGATGTAAGTGCAGGTACATCAATCAATGTTCAGAAGGAACAAAGTCTTGATTTAAGTGCGTGTACCTTATGTAATGTCAACAAGGAAGATCTCAGAGTATGGTTGCTGAAAAAGCTGATATCTCAGAAACCATTGTCAAAGTGGATTCACAGATGATGATACAGAAAAATAACGTTTGATTACAACAGATCAAGCCTTGAACCTCAATGTTAAATGATGTTTGAACAACTCGGTTCAAGCCTCGTACCATAATGTTAACAGAAGTTCATCAAGCAGCTGAGATAGTAACAACATCAAATGAGCTGGATTTGCTATTCGGTCCTTTGTTCGACGAATATTTTAATGGAGAAAATCAAGTTGTTTTAAAATTCGGTCCTTTGTTTCGCACGAACATTCAATGAGAAAAGCAAGCTGTTTCAAAAGTCTTCCGCTATTGAAACTGTTGATGCTTCCGATAAACGTTCACAACAACCAGATTCCAACTTCACTACTTCAACTCTAGCATCATCTGTCAGTGCTGATAGGAAACTTCGACCGTAAATATTTTTTTATTTTATTTCCCTCTTTATTTTAATTTATAAATATTTTTTGAAAAAAAAAATACAAAAATATAAAACCCATTAAAAGAAAATACAAAAATATAAAATCTATAGAAACAAAAATATAAAATCAAAAATTTTCAAAAATACCCAAAAGAACTTTTCTCGACATGTCTCTAGGAATCGATAAAATTACGTATCTCCCCCTAGAAAAGTTGATTAACATCGACACGCGTGTAAATGAAGTTCGACCAAGAGTTTCAAATGCTTTTCAAAACTGTCATTTCTACATTTTCTTAATGACTTATTATACATCAGTGCATAACTCTGACCGTATGTAAGAGGGGAGTGGTACGCTTCAGTGCGCTACTCTACAAATGGAGAGAAGTCTTCTATCATGTGTTTTTAAAACCGTTAAACACAATTTTTCAAAAAGACTTTTAATGTCAAATTGTTTACAATATAATTTTGTGGTATATTTCCATAACAAGAGTATTTGTTAAAAATTGGTTTGTTCAAACACTCCCTTCCGCAAATATGTTAAAAAGTGAGGTACTTACAATGTCACTTTTATGTGGATCAATTCCGAGAGAGAGCTTTTAAAAACCAAAGCCTTTGATGTTTTTGGGTACATCTCCATAAATTGCAATTTTATTATCCAAACACATTTTGTGAAATAAAATATGGAAATGATAATGTCAAAGAATAATATACATTGCTCTCTTAGGCACTTCACACCGTCATTCAAAATTGTGTGGTTCATATCATTTTTTCATTCCAATGTCAAGTTTTAATAAAACTGTACCCACATTATACCGTTGAAGGGGACAATCCTGAAAAATGAATTCATACAATATATGGTATATTTTTCCTCCCCATAGAATTTTGTCATGTCATAAATTTCTTTAATCAATTGGATTTCAAATACTAAATGTTGTTATTATTTAAAATAAGGAGAGAAGTGTGATTAAAATGTGAATATAGAAGTATGTGACTTTAAGACTCTAAGTGTAACTCTTCCCTTCATGTGCAAAAACAATTTCAAATATCGTCAACATGTGTAGGGGGAGTAATTCAAATGACAGAAAAAAGGTTTTTAAGGTTCGATCAGTCTAACCCAAACAACAATTAATCTCTCGACTTCGATGAAGATCATAAGGTGGTTCAGGTTAGGTATAAGTCTCATGATCCAACCAGAACCCGGAGGGATCACCCAAGGACATCCATAGTTAGAAATAGCAGTCCTTATATATAAGAGAAGAATGAGTAAGGAAGAATGCCGACTAAATTGAGCTAACACTGGAACATTCACACATGGTTTTAATAATGAACGTCTTAGTAAGCATTGAAGGGGTTGAAGAATGGAAAAAGAAAAGGATGGGACTAGGGTGAAAAATAACGAAGCCCTACCAACACAATGATGATTGTTGATATTGACGAAAACGTCCATGGACCCAGTATGCAATGCTAACCCTATCCAGCCATTTGAGTTTCTCTCAAAGAAACGTGTCTTATTTGTCACGGAGATACCCACACTTAATCTATTGACATCCACTTCTGAGATTTTTGATATTGAATAGTAGCTAGTCTGCTCCAAGCCTTCGATGACAAAAACCAAAAGTGCATAAATTCGAGTCTAAGAGCTAGAAGAATCAAATTATAAAATCTCATTAGGACACAATGTCAACATACTCTTTTGAACACCATAAAATTCACAAATCATAACAAAGAATCCTACGGCATTATCCGTGAGATCTTGCCAGAACATCCAGTGATACTTAAGTATTCACAGTGAAGATGGAAATCCAGCTATGAGCCAACATCAAACAAGCTCTTTGGTAGGTGACTTGTGCGATTAATATGAATCAAACGTCTGTTAAATGGAAAGAAAAGATGGTGCAATTCATATGCGGAATCAAAATAGTTCAAGTAAAATAATTGGACACTCTAATCCAGTAAAGATAGTACCTATCTGATTCACTCTACCGTGTTGTCTCTTTGAGATGCTCTTTTAACGAGAAGGCTAGTAACAGCTGCGAAACCTCTCAAGAAAGACTCATATGAATTCTATCTGATCACGGGCAGTATTTTTATACTGATTAAATAACGGGGAACCGTGGTTATTGCAACCGTATTCGACGAAGTGACAAAGACATTTTTCGTCCATATTTGTTGTTTATTACTACCCTTTTAAATGTAATTAAACGTCAGTGTTGCTATCTTGTTACCAGCGATGCGGATATAGTACCATATACTTGAGCATGACTCAACTTTTCAAAGTCAATCATTCAGCATCAAGATGTTGATACTAAAACTAAACTTCCTAAAAGATCTTCAAAGTCAAATCAAGAACCGTATTTTGGAGGAGATTGTTAGTCTTATGATAAAATAAGTCAAAACAAGAATGCAGACCAAGTATGATATGTCGGTCAAAGAGCCAAATTGATCAAAAAGTCAAATAAATGATTCAAATCAATGAGATATGCAAGATTAAAGATCCTCAAGAACTCAAATCAAAAGATAAGTTCAAGATCAAGATCACATAAACACATCGAAAGAATGCTATTGTTTTTGTCTAAGCCATGAATGAACTAAGCCATACAAACAAGAACAGACAAAGACAAGACCAAAAAAGGCAAAAGCACAAACATCATATCTTCAACATTGTAGAAAGATAAAGTCAAATAAAGATAACCTCCATCAAGAACGCAACGTTGGAGATCAAAGAGACCTCAACATTAGGGAGATTGTAGCCTTAATTTTATATAAACGAACAAGAATGTTTATCTGGTCTTATTAGTCTAATTAATCTTGTTAAAGTAATAGGCTAGTCGGTTCAACGGCCGTAGAAAGTGTAATCTAATATTGTCCATGTTTTGGCTCAAAGCCCAAGTTAAGCCAAGCCGGGCCCATTCGTTAAAGCCTAATATGCTACAAGTTGGCTTAAGGTAGAAATAGGACCTCTCATACACATAGAGAGGGTGATGGTTTTGCATTTTGATTTTCATTGAACGTCACCAAACTTCTCTCTAATACTAATCTTTCTCTCTTGTATTCTCTCTCTTCTACTTTCTCACTCTAACTTTCTATTTTTTCTTTTATGCTCTTTTCTAGCTTATTGGTGGTGATATGGGTTAAGTTTTTGGGATAACAAATATGCACCAAAATTTTTGTTTTTTCAAGAATAAATCAGTAGAAAATTGATTCGACAAAAGTTTTTTTAAGTGAATACTTCTCATATGGCATGGTCCCTATCCTGAATTATAACATAGGTGATCAGAGGCTAATATATATAGGGCTAACGTGCGATTCTTATTTTTTTTTTCCAAATAAAAAAATAATAGTTTTTGAAAGCAATGTAGTTTATTATTTCTTTTGTAAATAAATTAACGAGATAATTTTATGAGTAATGGTAAAGTAATTGTAAGGTAGTTTATAAAAGTAGTGGAAATAATTTTGGTCAACAATAGTGAAGTGGTTTACATGTGATTAGTGAAATGTTTGATAAAATCATGATGCTTCAAAGCGGTTTGCATGATGAACGGAAAATTGAAGTAAAATTGACGAGATTTTCGCAACAACATAATTGATAATAATATTGAAATCATTCGTACTGACAACGAGATTTAAGAGAAATACAATGGAGAATGCCTATAGAAATAGATCTAAGCATTGATATCATCTTCCATGTTGTCAAGGTCTTCGATCGCTTTCTCCTCTCCGAAGTGCATACACCATTCTACTTGATTCAGTACCTCCAGCTTGGTTCATGGTTTCGATTCTTAACTTTGGGCAATCACTTTTGTATGCCATTGATTCCCAAATTCATAGCAGGTAAGGGTTCTCTCTCTGATGTTAGTAGCAGGCAGGGACTACTACAGGTCTCGGTTAAATAACCAACCATCTTGCAATTTGCGCACTTTACAGATGCAAACGGGCCATCTATGGTAAAACTTTACTTGTTGCATAACGATAGAGTCTCCACATACATCCTCTCTCACACTAGACAATCTCACTAGACCCAATAGAGTAAGCCCTTGCCACATTTTGCTATCGGGGAGGTTTGTTGTTGAGCTTGGTTGTCATTATCAAGTTTCTTTTATTCTTATCTTTTCTAGTCAGACCAATGACTCCTTTAGTACCCTTGAAATCAAGAGGTTGGCATTTCAGGAAGTCACTATAGGTGCACTCACGAGTAGCGCGCTCTATCCTTCTGCCACTTCCTGAATTGTGGCTATCATCGCCATTTCCACTACCTTTGTTAGCTTCATAATCAGCCAATGCTCAGCCACGCCTTGGGCTATCAGTGCCTTAATGGCAACATCGATCATATGGGTGGTGGTTCTCTTTGGTGGCATTTTCTTCAAAATCAGCAAATATAAAATTAGTTTAGTTCTAAAAGTCATGCTCCAAAGATGAAATGTTGCGAGGTGACAGGTTAAAGTTGTGTTTCAATAGTATGGGACGGGTATTTAAACTCGAAGTTGAATGATAAAGATAACTTGTGGGATCGGCGGAATGTGACAAGTTTTAATGTTATGTAAGACGGTATTATGTGAAATTATAAAAGATTGAAAGACCATCGTGTCATTCACAATGTCTTGAGAAATGTTCTAGTATTTATATAGATAACTTCTTATATAAATAAATGTAATATATACGCAAGGGAAAGTAAGCATATATATAAGTCATGACACACACACATACACACACACACATACACACACACACCACACACACAATATATCCACACACACACACATATATATATATATATATATATAAATATATATATATATAAATAATAAGGTCATGTAATCCAAGTAGTGTAGGCAATAAATGTAACCAGTAACAAGTAGTTGTATGCACCATTAAAAAGTTTGATGTGATACAAGTTTGTGAAAACAGTTATGTCTAGGGTACATATATGCAACCATAGTTCTCTATAACCTTGGCTCTAAATACCAATCTGTAACACCCCCAAATTGGGTCGCAGCGGAATGATGTCCGGGAGCGTTACTTCATGAATACATTGCACAAGATAAGAGGGAACGACCTCTAAATGTGTCATTTGAAAAGTAACCTTTTTAACATATATTTGAACAAGTAATATGTCTCCTCCGTGACGTCGTGTAAACAAATTCAGATCAATAATACCTTTAGTAAAATGGTGTTCAATTAGGAATGAAGACAGTTTGTCATACCATGCTTGTGGAGCTTGTTTAAGACCGTATAAGGCTTTCTTCAACCTGTAGACATGGTCTGGAAAGTTTGGATCGGCAAATCCATCAGGTTGGCTAACAGAAACTTCCTCTTTCAATGGACCATTAAGAAATGCAATTTTAACATCCATTTGAAAGATTGTAATATTTTTATGTGTATCAAAAGCAACGAACATCCAAACGGCTTCTAGACGAGTAACATGAGCAAAGGATTACTCAAAATCTATGCCTTCTTCCTGCGTGTAACCCTTCGCAACAAGACGAGATTTGATACGAATAACAATATTTTTTGCATCACTTTTATTCTTCCAGAGCCATTTGACAGCGATAATATTCTTTCCATCTGGTCTGGGAACTAATTCCCATACGTCTAGCCTTTCGAATTAATGCAGCTTATCTTGTATTGATTCTATCCAGCTGTGATCTGACATAGCTTCTTTGATGTTCTTTGGCTCAAAGGTACTGACAGTTAATGCATACATACATACTTCAGAATCAATTTGAAGACTTTTTCGAGTCATCACAGGTTTCGATTGGTCACCAATTACTTGTTCTAATGGATGAGCTTTTGTCCATATATGTGTTGAGGGTTGTACTTGCTGAAACTCATGCATGTTTGATGGCTCTAAAGCTGTTGATGATTCATATTCAGAAAAGTTTGGAGCATCATATGGAGTTAACAACATATTGCCATCAAATTTTGTTGAGTCTTCTTGATTGAATTCATCATCCTCATTCAAGAAGATTGGAGAAGTTTATTCTTTGGATGTAGTTACAATAGGAGGAGCCTCATGTTCTTCGACAATGATTGAAGATGTCAAAGGTGAGTCTTCATGATTATGAACTTGTTGTGCAGCGAAATTGATAGACATTTCAGAAGACCTCTTCTCAAAGTATTCGTCGTACATTGGCCAGAACAAATTATCTAAATCTTCTTTAAATGGAATATTCATAGATTCTGCTGATGAATCATTATTGATGAATCGTTGAAAAACGGGTTCTAAACTGTCATGTTCAGAAGCCATAGCTGTAAGCTCGTCAAACTTAACATGGATAGTTTCCATAATCTTTTTGGTTCGTCGATTATATATTTGAAACCCCCTGGATGTTTTCGAATATCCAATGAATATACCAATTTCTGCTTTAGGTTTCATTTTTCCAAGGCCATCTCGGTCATTTGTTGGATAACACACTGAACCAAACACATAAAAGTACTCCACATTTGGTTTTCTGTCATGGAGCAATTCATATGGTGTTTTGTTGTACCTTGTATGAATTATTGACTGATTTTGAGTAAAGCAAGTAGTGGAAACTGCCTCGGCCCAAAGAAATTCTGGTAATCGTGAAAAGATTAGAATTGTAC
>BQNB010127498.1:0-19431 GCA_026074375.1 Tanacetum coccineum
GGTGGTAGGAGTAATGTTACTCATAACAAGTAATGTTACTACTAAACAAGAGGATTACATACTGATGTTACTGGTTTTTATGGAGTAACTCTACTTTGGAGTAATTATACTATTGCTGGAGTAATCCTACTATTTGTGTCATGATATTTTGTTTATTCTAGAATATTTTGGTTGACTTTTTTTTCAAGTTTAGTTTTCTTATAAATATAGTGCTTGGGTTTTTGTGTTGGCATTCAATAATTTAATAATCAATAAAATTCACGACTTTTTAGTCTTTATCCCTTTGTGATTCGACTTGAACCCGAATTAAGGTTTACAGCACGTTTCTGTTCTACGTCAGTTGGTATCAGAGCTTGTTAGTATCCTGGATGGTGACTGATTTAGAAGATCCAAAAACCCAGACTGTTGGTGGGGTATGGTCTAGAGAGTACACGGATCATGGTTTACCAAACCCATGAAAGAACTTGATAGGTGTTACACCATGCTACAAGAACTACGTTCCATGATCGTAGGTGGGGCATTAATCCACAAGAATCGCGAGGGTAGAAAACATGAAGGTCAAAAATTCGTCCGACCAATCCCCGTTCAACAATGAAAGAATTAAAGAATGAGAGGAGGAAAAGAAGGAGGATCGAGTACATACAACTAAGATTTTTCGTTCAAAAATTCTAATCAACAATTCAGTATGTTATTTAATTATTGATGGTTGTAGCATAAATAATTTGGTTTCAAGAAAATTGGTAGATTTCCTAAAGTTACCAATGGAGATTTTTTCCAATTAAAGGTTACCAAGTTTGTAGGGTTCCTGTGACCATAGGAAAGTTCTATAAAGTAGAAGTAGTTTGTATTGTGGATGATATTGATGAGTGTCATATATTATTGGGAAGACCTTGGCAATGTGAGGTTAATGGCAAGTATGATTTAAAAAAATAACTTCCTTTTTTCATTCGAAGGTAGGAGAATTGCTATGGTTCCACCCAATAGCACACACAATTATAAACCCGAGTTAAAGTAAAAATAGATTATGTGCAGGGCCGAGGTTGTTAATGAACACATTGATAAAATCCAAGACCTTTAAAGTTATAAACAACATGATGACAAAATTTCAACTTTATTGTTTAAAACTATGAATAATGTTTTAAATTGAATATCGGCAATTTTATTTTTAAGATGTTGTGAGTGATACAATGGTCTCAAGACATTATGAGTGATACAATGTTTCTCATTCCTTGCCAACACTTCTAAGTGAAACAAACGGACTCTAAAAAAACTTTTCAAGACATTTGTTAGTGATACATGATGTCTAAAAACATTTTCAAAACATTATGAGTGACACGATGGTCTCTAAAATCTTTTCATGATATTGTATGTGATACAATAGTCACAAAATCTTGTGTTCCATACTACTTTTTACTTAACATTATACCTATGAACTCACCAACTTTATGTTGACCCGTTTTAGCATGTTATTCTTAGGTCCTTAGTTGCAGTCTCATGGATAGCATTTTGGAGCATCATACTAGAGTCACATTTTGTGGTCTCATCATGTCAAAAGTTTCTTGCATTACTTTTAATGTTTGTTTGTGAATTGAAATCTTCTTTTATTTACGATGTGAACTCTTGGAACTTTGCCTTTTGTAAAACAATATGATGTAATCAAACGTGTATTTTTTCAACAACTCATATAGAGGTAGTTCGATATAACTTGTGACTTTGTTCTATGAAATTCATGCCACGTTATATTCCGATGTGATTTTAGGGGTGTGACACAAGTCAATATAAACTACATCAACCATGACATCATTTGATTCATCATCTCCCTCAAATATTGATAAGATTTTGTTATCAGGCATTGATCTTGGGTCATACAGTGCATCCTCCATGACTTCATCAATTAAAATAGACCCATTAGATGTGATGACATTTTCATCATGCTTTATATGGTCATTTAACCCACATTACTTTCATGGTTTAAAAGTTATGGGTATAACAAGTGCTATTCTTAAGGTTGAGGTTTGAGGGGTTAGAGACAAAAGCTGAGTCCGGAACTTTTTCATAACCACTTGTTCATTATGATCCTTGGTCAGATGGTTAGTGCTCTTGCAAACAGAACATTAAGAATTATTGTAACATTCCTTAGAGAGGTGGTTTTTAAGCCCACAGTGTTGACAGGACCAAATTTTGTTTTCATTTTATCTTTACAAGACATTGAACTCCCTGTTTGAGAGACAAATGTAGAGCTTTCAGAGGAAGGCTTAATATGTTCTTTGAGTCCTTTGACTTCTTGCATTAAGGTAAGAAGAAATTCCTTAGTAGTAAGCTTAGTATTTTTCTTAGATTTTATTTCAGGGGCAGATGGTTTGGGTAAAGTTTGTTTCTTATCACACTTGATGAGAGGTTCTGTCTTAAGGACTTAATTAGCCTTGTAAGAGACTATAGATGTTTTAGATATTTCAGAGACTTTAGACAGACTTTGATGTCTCACTTGGTCTAGCTCCTAAAAGTTTAGGCAGAGGAGGTGAAGGTTCTTGATTGTCATTAACAGACTCAGAGTTGGAGATATACTTTGACTCATTCCCAATGGGAGAGTCTTCAACTTTGAGAAAGACAATATCCTTTGGAGATTGCTTGCCTTTTCTTTTGGGTTTTCCACCCAGAGCATGGACAATATTTCTAAGAATTTACTCACTAAGCAATTGATCGCAAGGTGTAGACGTTGCCGGGTCTATTATTTCAATAACTTTTTTAAGTCAGATTACTTCATCCTAAAAAGTTTTTGATTAGACTGATATTAATCTGATAACCTCATATTAAAAGGAAGTGGTTTAAACATTGACATCCTTTATGTTATTGAGTTCTAAGTTACATGAGGACAACTCTTGTTTAAGAGAGTTAAACTTGCTAAGCAAGATTTTTCCTTTAATCCTTCACATAATAAAGGTCAGCCTTTGTATATCAAGAACATGCTTCATGTCACATCATAATTCATGTGATAGAAGTCTATGTACATTTTTCATAAGTGATTTATACCCAGTGACCAGACTTGCATCAGACTTCCACAGTGACATCGTCTTTCAGAGGATGCAATGATAGCCTTGCCTATTGTAAGTTCCAACAGATTCATCATCCCCCAGTCAAAAGATACTACAACTAAACCCTTATTCTTCTTTTGTTAAAAGAGGAGGCAATCTTTATATGAAAAAGCAAGTTCAACTTTGACCATTTATACCTAGCCTATAATCCTTTTGATCATTGTGAGTATGATTTGTTTTATGTTGTATTGGTGAGAATTATTGGATTTGATTAAGATTTTGATTGTTGTGGAGATTTTTTTTGTTTTTGGAGGATAAGATGGTGATGGATGTTTTGGTGTTTACAAAAGTCTTTTTGAAAGTGCTCTTATTCCCACACCAATCAGCCTTACTTTAGACCTTGTCCACGATAGTCCTAGCACACCAACTCTCCTTGATCATTTTATACAATCATTTATGGTTAGCAAAAAAGAGTTCTATCAAGATAATTCTTGCTTTCAGGACAATCAAGAAACTCTTGACTGCTCCTGGTGTCTTCTTCTACATCAGAGTCATTGTCTTGCACATTAGATTTGAAAACATGGCTTTTGAACTAGGTCCCTAAATGGTAAATCTCTTTGTTTTAAACTCATAGATCTCATCAATCAAGTCTTCCTCATAGTTTTATTTGCTAAAAAGAGTAGCTAGACTATCATTTTTGATAGAGTTGTTAACTCTTTGAGTTTATTTTCTTGGCAAACTGTTGACAAACGTGGCATTTACCCTAGCTTGAGGAATTTTCACATCTTTGTTTTCAAGGTCAGTTAGCAAGTTTCTGGTGAAAGTTTGTTGAACTTTTTCACCTTCAAGAGCTTTAAATCCATTGGATTTCATCTTAGGGTTGTTAATCTGGTTTATTCTCTGTTTCAAAGGCCCCTCATAGACTTACAATTAAATAAATCCACATCGCCTTATACAGTTTTACATTTAATGAACCAATTTTATTATGTCATATTGAAGATGTGAATAATAATACTTTTCAGTCTCTTATCATTGTTTGCAAGTTATGTCATCGATGTCCAATGTTCATCAGACGTGATTTTGGAATGTTAAGGTCCATATTTACAGTATTTATTAAAATGAATAGCTTATAGTCTCATTAAGATAAACAAAGGTTCTACTCCATTCAAGATTAGACTAGCAAACCTATCTTTCAACGGAAAGGATCTTCACCATCTAATTGTAGAACATTTATGACATGAGAACCTCCATTAGAATCTAAAATTTGTGGTAGATCCTTAGTGATAACAACATTGTTGGTTACATTGTTTGTAGTAGTGTTATCATTTTCATTGTTTGTAGTAATATTGTTGTTGTTTCAAGAATTATTTCCAGAATTGTTTACAGACATGATTGGATCTTTATTTTAAAAACATGAACTGTTTTATAAAGAGTTTTATAAATCAAACCGCTTTGATACCAATTGTAAGTCCAAATTAACAAACGTACATATGAAAAGTAATACTTAAAACATGCAAGTAACAAAAAGATAAACTTTTCAATTGTGTAATGATTTATTAATTATAAATAAGAGTGATGCATATTATTTGTTTATAAAATTTTACAAGTTTTAAATTTATTAAACTCGTCTACCGATGTTGTTGATCCCAATGAACAAATCTTAAACTTCTTAGCTTGATGTAAGGATTATGTGTCCTGTGGATAAATCCAATGGTACTCAAGATTGAAACTTATAAAGAGTATGATATAAACTATGCGGAATCTATTTATAACCAACATAAGAAAAGAATAATTATCAATGATTGTATGACAAACAGAATTACTATCAAAACAATAACTTCAATATAATTAATACGAACACTCTTTGATAGTGTTGGTTTACAACCTTGAACTAATGACAATGACTTGTTTTGGTTACAATGGACTTCTATAACCAGTAGGACCCTCCTTTTTATACACCCAAGGAGTCCTCAAAGGCGTACAATACTTTCCTACATAATCATGACTTTAAAACAAATAACTTATACATACTTTTACAAAAATAACTCAATACTTACATCTTCGTAAGTATTCTTGTTCTCCAATCTTTTCTCTTGTCTTTATCCATTTAACAGTATTAATCCTTCCAGCAGTTGTAACTGAGCACAAGCAGCATTAACTACTTAAAAGTTTACTCTAGCAGTACTAACAGTACTAACTTTAGTACTAGTACCAGTATACTACTTAGTATATTTTCAGTCTTCATCTCTGAGCAGTCTTAACTTCTACTAGCAGCAGTAACTTTTATAAACTAACATACTAATAATACGAAACCGTAGTAACTAGCAGTAGTAACTTTATACTACCAGTACTAACTACTTAGCATAATTTTCATTTAGTATTACCAGCAGCACTAAGTTATGCTTGACAGCACTAATATATACCTGAGCAGTAGTAACCTCTAAGAATCATCTTGAAGTCTTTTAAAAACCCATAATCCTCTTCCTAAACTACTTTGATTTTCATCTTCTGAATCTTCAGTTTCTTCTCATTAAAAGTCTACATCACTATTAGGAATATGTAATTCAACACTTCAATTACCCCTTTTCCTGCTTTGTCATGAGCTTGAGTAGTATTTGATATCACTCTATTCCATAGATCAGCTTAAGTTTTCTTGTTTGAGACATATTTGAGTGATTATTATTGGTGTGAGGGGATATCTCTTCTCAACTAACATAAAGACATGTAGATTTCTAAACCTTACAAAGTCCACTCTACAGTTATCAAACAACTTCCAAACAGTCACTTTATATCCCTGTAGACTCCTCCATACTTCACTCTTTATGTCAGGTTCAAACATTACTTTCAAATCTCCCCATAACACTCTTTCATAGTCATCATCTGGCCTTGTATTCTCGTGTTTAGCTTTAACCAACTTCCAGAGGGTCTCTAAGTCTTCTCTATCAATACTTTGAAGCATCGTAATCATTGATGAATATCTTTTTTTGAACATCCCCATTAGCTCTTATTAATGATAGAATCACCTAATTCCTTCTTTAACAAACTTGTAGTTCAACAATACACTGAAGTTTTAGTAAGCTAAGGTATAACATCAATTGCTACCCACTTACCCTAAAATCAATTGTATTGAAAAATTTAGAAAACAATACCTTAACTCTTGAAAATCAAAACCCTAAAATTTTTTGGGGTTTTCTTCTTGTTTTGTGTTGTTCGACCGGCCAAGGGAAGGAGAGGAAAAATCAAAGTGATTTGGTTTAGGTTTGATTTGTATTTATAGGCCTTAAAAGATAATTATCAAAAACAAGTTGTAATCTAATTATGATATCTTTTCCTTTTTCTTTTCTTTTACTAAAATTCGTTTTTTTCTATTATAATTTTTATTTATTTATTATTATTTACAACTTTAATACCTATATTTATTTTATTCTAGGTTAAAATTTTTGCTTATTTCGCTAAACCTTGAACTTTCTAGCTAGATTTTTAACAAGCCTTCACTTCTAATTATTTCTAAAAATGGAAAGTGCTCTAAACTCACTAAAATACTAACATAATATATATAATATATAGTATATATATATAGTACGTACACAGAAAATTACATAGACGACATTTAAAACCACGCAAAGCTTCCAAATGATCTCATTTCCATTCAATATCATTTCAACTAGTACCATGATTCATAAATCATGTACTTCAATCGCATATACATATCTCTCACAAAACGCATAAAACACATAAAGAACACACAAAAACGCTTCAAATAAATTCTAAATAAACTGACCAACCGGCTCAAACCATGGTTGTCACAAAGGTGATGATGTTGTTTTGAATTCACTTGGCTCTTGAACTACAACCCCTCTAGCCTTGGGTCTTGTAGTTGTAGTTGTTGTAGCAGCAGATGTAACAGCTTTGGGTTTAGCTGCTTTGATTTCTATTAGAGTCTGAGCCTGAGTCAACTCATCAATAGTTGTTGTTAGAACATTGGCAGTAGTAACTACTTCACCAGCAGTAGTAACTGGATCAGCAGCACTAACTTCCTTTTCAGCAACTTCTTTTTCCTGTTCTTCCAACACACCTGTATCAAACATCAGGTTGTCATCATTCATCTCTTGAGTCTCATCCACCAAAGTCACTTCTGCATCAGCATCAAGATCCTCAATTTTCCTCCCCTGTTTGGATGCATCCTCCTGATCACCCAAACTGACATCATTAGAGGATTCTACCCTGCTAGTTGAACCAATCTTCCTTAATCTCTTGAGCCCTGGAGTTCTTAACTTCCTTCTCTTTTCCAATTGCTTGACTCTCTTCTTTAAGCTAGCAATCTCCTTTGCTTGAGCAGTCTTGGCTTTCTCCAAATCAAGGACTTTCTCTTGTAGGCTGGTACATAAATTCATCAATTCAGAAAGTTGCATACTATCCTCACCACTTTGAGGTGGATCATAGGAAGGGGTAGATACATGAGCCTCATCAGTAACAGGCTCTGTAGGACCACTGTCTTTCCTCTGTTTTCTCCTTGACTTTTTCTTTTGAGGTTTAGATGATGATGGTTGAGAAATAATAGGTGTGGAATGGGAAGCAGAAGGAGCAGCTGAATCTTCACCCATGTCTTCTAAAGCTTGAATCATCATCCCCCATCCTATTATTATCCTATCTGATTCCGATGTTGAGGATACTTTTTCCTCTACACACTCTCCTGACTATATCCCGGCTTCACCGGTTTCCCAGCCTCACCGGGAAACACCTCTTCTAACTTTTTAGATGATTTAACTAAAGATCTTTTAGCCTCACTAGCCCTCTAACTTTTTTTATGATGACCCATATATGAAGGTCGTGCAAGCATATGGTGCTACTGATAATGAATTACCTATTCCACCACAAGCTCTTATTGCTCCACCGACTATTTTGCCTCTATCTCCAGTGTTATCACTATCACCAATGTTTGATTTTCCGACATTTCTTTCCTCCCGAGAAGATTTCACCACCTAAAGATGCTGAGACACATGTTGAATCACCCATTCCAATATCTCCATCTTCATCAGTAGGATCAACATCACTAATTAGGTCAAACACATCACCACCCGACTATCTTTTTTATAAATCCTTAAATTTTATAGACTAGTTTCTCCGAAAACCAAATAAATTAGAGTGGAATCTGAGTAGCGCAGTGGAAGCATAGTAGGCCCATAACCCTCGGGTCTCAGGAATCAAAGGTCCTTAAAAACTTCTTCAAAACGATGGTCTTCCCAACTTCTTCTTGACTTCATTTTGATAATATCAAAACTTGACATAGTTATCAATCTCATTGGTTCTTTTATATTCAACTTTAAGTTAGAATACTCGCCTCATACTTTTGAAAACACGTACATCCACCGCATTCTCGGCTAATTGGAAAATGACAGCAAAAATACTCATCATATAACATCTTATTTTAAGACATCAATGCGATTGACGTCTCATTATTATCCTCATCATTCCTTATGATTCTAGAACAATACATGACATTGTTTTCATATCATATCTTGTGTCGATATTTAGGTAGGATGATTTACAATCATCTTATTCAAATGAATTAAGACGCTTCTTCATTTGAATAAGGAAATTATAAACCACCGAACCGTAAGTTTATAAATTCTCAGTTTCAAGGATTGGGACGCCTCTGTTTGTAAGTGACAAATTATAAATGAGTGGGCTTAAATATATGGCATACGTACGAACAATATTCTTTCAAATCTGTGATCCGTTTGTACGAATAAATTCCATTTCTTTAGCATTATCATAGCCTTGAGATTTCTTCCAGATTATGAGACAGTCATTCATTATCTATTGCAACAAACACTCTATCATTCAACTAAATCTCGGGACGAGATTTTTTTAAGGGTGGGAAGATGTAACAACCCGCAATTTTCATCAATGTAATTATCCATCTATTAAATTGGATACACTGTAATATCCATCTATCATACCACCTTTTTAAGGGAAAAAATTTCACTTTATTCTATTATGTAACGTAGTTTACATAACTAAAGTAAACGAGCTCACATAACCAACCAATGCCAACTACAACTATGTTTGCATTATGTAAACATCCTAATATGTCAAGTCTATGTTTAAATATCATTTTTACCATGTACGCTATCCATTTAATTTACCATTTACAACGTTATTTCAAAACAAGCATTATACATTAACGTTTATTCCAAAAACCCTAATTACATGTCAAAACAAGTGTACAAATGTTCAAAGCATGTGTACAAGTATCATAGCACAACATTTGAATATCTTTTCCCTCCAAAACAATGTACAACTTTCTAAAGCTTAATGTACAAGTCAATAATGCAAGAAAGTCAAACTAGGTCATTTTACCTCCAAATTCATTCTAGTTTCTTACCACCACTTTAACACAAGGTACAAGCACTTAATGCATGACTTCTAAACCCTAAACCTAATCCCTAAATCATTCTAAAACCTAATCTAAAACCCTAAACCCTAAACGAAACCCTAAAACCCTAATTTCACTTTAAACCTAAAACTAAACCCTAAACCTTAAAACTAAGCCCTAAACCTTAATCCTAAACCCTAAACCTTAATCCTAACACTAATCCTAAACCCTAAACTATCTTAAACCCTAACCCTAACTAGAAATTAAAACCCTAAACCCTAACCCGAAATGAAATGAACCTGACACCCCTTTTCTTGCATTTTTACCCATTTTTAGCAACCAAGCACCTCAAGCAAGCATCCTAGCACCTCTATGACATCACCAAGCAGCTTATAAGCACCTCTATCACCATCCTTAAGATCCAAGTATTGCATGGTCACCTCCTTGTCACCCTTTGTAGCCAAACCCCGCTAAAACCCTAACACCTTGCATTGCTACCTTCGTAGCCCATAATACTCATCACCTAGCATCCCTTAGTCATTTATCTACAGCTCCTAACCCTTAGTCACCAAGAAAACTTGGCCAACAAGGGTCTTGAACCCTATAAATAGTCGAATCCATGCACCCTTTCAAAACACACCTTAAATCTTCATTACATACACAAATGGAGTTCTAGCTCAGCCAAGGAAGAAGTATAAGATCCCTAAGCTCAGAATAGAAGCCAAGAATCAAGAAAAAAGGAGCCCTTGAAGTCGTTACTAGGCGTACCAACCCGAAAACCCCATTCGACCCATTTCTAGCTCAAGTAAGCTTAGATCTTGTTCCATAAACTTATAATCTGTATTAGAATGTTCATAATACTCTTAAGATCATATATGAACTCTTGTTAAAGCCTTGAATCCTCAAACCCATGCGTTTTTTATTAAAACCCTAAAAATGACCCATTTTGATTTTTTAGCTAACGAATCCTTTTTCTAAACTTTTGTTACGTTAGAACATCTTATTTTAGCTTATTCTAATAAGCTATAACCTGCAAATATCATTTGGAATCTTAAAATAAGCTTGCATGGCTTTTTGAACTTGTTTTGCAAATATTTCCATGCATAGGGGTATATATCGTAACTTTCTGAAATTTATAACTAAAGGGGCGAAAAATGTCATTATTCTAAAGTTATAACTATAAGGACCTATCAATCCTCAAACCCATGTGTTTTTGATTAAAACCCTAAAAACGACCCGTTTTGATTTTCTAGCTAACGAATCCTTTTTCTAAACTTTTGTTACGTTAGAACATCTTATTTTAGCTTATTCTAATAAGCTATAACCTGCAAATATCATTTGGAACCCTAAAATAAGCTTGCATGGCTTTTTGGACTTGATTTGCAAATGTTTTCATGCATAAGGGTATATATCATAACTTTCTGAAATTTATAACTAGAGGGGCTGAAAATGTCATTATTCTAAAGTTATAACTATAAGGACCTATTTTTCCAAGTTCTAAAGTTAAAGGTTTAAATTATATATACTTTATATATAAAGGACTAAACTTGTAAAAGTTTATAAATCAAGGGTATATATTGCCATTTTTGTAAACTTAAAAATATAAAATATAATATTTTTATATAAATTATAAAAATATATATTAATATTATAAAACTCGATTTTATTAAAACCCAACACATTTATCGTTATTAATCATCGATCGACGCATTATAAAACTATTACGTTATATATTTAACGTAATTTATCATCGACTAACTTTTAAAGAAACTTAAAATATTATCGTATCTCGTTACTAGGGAACTTTGATATTTTGATTTTGACGATTTGCTGTTTTACGATTTAAAGTGCCCTAACTCACAAACGATACTACATGTCCCTCTGATTAAGATAGCCCGAAAGATGATACAATATTTCTATAAGTTAAATAATCAAAAGTGATACGTTAAAACTTTATGAAGTTTTGAAACATAAACCATCACACTAAGACTACATATAACCCCCAGGTTGCATACGAAGCCGTATAACTTGACATATTACCCTTAGGTTATGTGACGAGACCGTTACTTTCATTTGATATACTGGTTTTCCCCGTTCGGGTAGATAACATGGTACTACCAAACAGATGCATTTCACTTGATATACTTTTGCCATCAATCAGATTTCCCCTGTTAAGGTGAGTTCATAGCCTCGCATTTTAAATCTTTTGAATACTTTATAAACCCGCGAGGGGGATACATGCTTAAACCATGAATGCAAGTGTTTTTCTAACTGTGTGCTATCCAGATATATTATTGCCTAAGTACCTTCCAGTGCCACTATTTCCATATCATGAATCATTAATTACTTGCATTGCGAGTGAACACGAATATTGTGGATAGATCTATCGGGGTGTGACGACTCCCGTTGGTGTGTCTATACTTTTGGTACCAATAGCACTATATTTGACTCAATGGGTAACCTTGGCAAGTTACCTTTCCATGGGGACATTTGTTCCTCAACCAATGTCACTACAGTGATTCCCATGTTAACGTATTGATGTCATGAGCTTAGGGCAATAACACTATTTTCCATAATAATTGTACTCATTGCAATTATTATACTTATGGGTGTATAACAACGTAACCCACTGTTATGATAACTTGTATTCAAACTGTTTTCCATAATAATTGTACTCATTGCAATTATTACACTTATGGGTGTATAACAACGTAACCCACTATTGAACTTGTACTCAACTATTATAACTGAAAACCTATGAATTTCACTCAACCTTTGTGTTGACCCTTTTTGCATGTTTATCTCAGGTAATTGAGCAACCTATGGCACAGAGTGGCACGGACTTGAAGATGGCTAAACTGTTATCATTCAAACTTTATGTTTCTAGATTTTGGGACCTCCTTTGTAAAACTCTGATATGATATTGAATGATAACTAAATTTTCCAAAACGTCTCTTTTGAGTCGTTTTCTATGATTATGTCTGTTGATCCATGAAGTAATACCCCAGATTAGCTTTCGCTGCTATATGTCAAATATGGGGGTGTTACAATAGATAACATTGTAATACAGTGGATTTATACACTGTGATGTAGTAATTTAAAACATTAAGTTTTATTAATACTTAAAAAGAAAATTAAAGTTCTAGCAGGGATTCATATGTAAATCAATTATAAATGTATTTAATGCATGAAACATAACAATTTGAAGCACATAAGATTTTAGGTACATCATTCAAAAGTAATGCAATAGCAATAAAACATTGTTTTTAACAATCCACAAGTATTATCCGAGAATCCTTATTACACATTCAGCAATCCTTTGATGCAATCCGTCATTCTTTATACTCCTCATCAGCAACTCTTTTAACAGTATTCTTCTTTTTTGTTGCAGCAAGTTCTTCATCCAAATTCCTTTTGTTTTCTGATCCTATATATCCTTATTCTATTTATTACAGGTCTACTAACCACCTCTTGTTTTTCGTCTACTTGTTCTTTGTTATTCCTACCTGTAACATGATCAAACAAATCCATTATAAAACATCTACCACATCACTACTTTATACCGGCTGCATTAAGCATATAAATACACACACAAACAATTTTTGACAAGTAATACACCATATGTGTGACTTAATCGAACCTTATATGCAATAGATAAGAACAGATTGCATCTATACACATATAGCCACTTTCTAAATGAGTTCCAACTGTATCATTACTTTAAACTAAATGCATGATGCATACAAAGACACCCACACACACTTTCTTAATGTAAAACATATTATGCGTAAACTAATCTAACCTTATATGCCACATAGAAGAACCTACTGTATCATTGCATTACACTAGCTGCATCATGCATACAAATAGATAGACAAACACTTATTGACATGTAAACACCCTAAGCTTGAGCTAACCTAACCTTATGTTCCACAGACAAGAACCTACTACATCATTGAATTACACCAGCTGCATCATGCATACAAAGACACACACATACACTTTTTGACATGTAAAACACCCTATTACATTACACAAAAACCCAATACACAAACACATACTGCATTACACCTACTGCATTACAAAGTGTATAAACAACTTGTCCACCACAATACATAATTAGTGCATCATAGTATGAACCTAGCGCATCACAGTTATAGAATATCATGTGAGCATTTTATCAAACACCAGATGTGAAAGTTTCATATACACGCTTTTCATCTACTTTTTTTAAACACATGCTGGATGAATTTTCTAAATACACTAACAAAACAAACTCATTCCTTTTCAACTTTTCTCGACTCTAAACAACTTATATGAATGTGCTGAAATCATGTATCTTTCTAAGCTTTGCTAATAAAACAACTTATTCCTTTTCAATAAGCACATTACAAAACTGAACACCTACTGCATCTTAGTTTAAAATCAAGTGCATCGCACAAATAACCAAACATACAAACACAAATAACCTACCGCATCACAGTTAAAATAAAAACCTACTGCATCATAACATGAAATACAACCGCATCACAGTTATAAACTCTAGTTGAGACATTTTATCAAACACCTTGTATGCGACCTTCTTAAACACGTTTTGTATCTATATTTTTTTATATATTGTTCCAGATCTAGAAGAAAACATGATGTAAATTTGAATCAACTCTAAATATGACATACTTAGATCAATAAAAACACATAAACTGAACATCAGGTATTTAAACCAGGATCTTACATTCATTAACTCCTAACGAGCTACACTTATAAGAGTATGATGAATCAATTGGCATCTAGAAAATAGCTATTGAATTCGTTGACTTTGAATTAAGGTTAATGAATGAATTTTCAAAAATAGCTATTAGATAATGATGAACGGTGGTTAACGATGGTGAAGATACCATGGAGAACGGTGGGGATGGCGGAGGTGAGTAGCAGTGACGGTGTGGAGGATCCATTGCAGATTTACAGAAATCAACCTGCAAAATATTTAAAAGAAAATTATTCAGCATGATACTACAAAAGCTACTGCATGACAATACAAAATCTACTGCATGATAGTACAAAACTTATTGCATGACAGTATAAAACCTACTGCATTAAGCATTAAAAAAACACACAGAAACTCTAGTAAAGTATATAAAAAATCAAATGAACTACTAAATAAAGTGTAATGCACTAGTAATAAAATTGTGATGCACTACTAATTTTTTTATAAAGGAAGATGGTATACTTGATTGAGCAGAAAGTAGCATCAAAGGAGACGATATCACCAAAAGTGGCATAGTCCCTAATTGCTTGTTCATCGCCCAGAAAAGACCAACCAACTTATCATTATCGGCTACAATAAAAAATGTTAAGAAACTAATACAATCCTATAGAAACTCAAATAGAACCTTAAAGTGAAAATTTGTCTCTACTTTATGCTAGTTAATCATTGTGTTATCTCTGCTGCCTCATATCTTATACCTTTCCTTATCTTTCTGTTACATAGGCGTATCTATTCTACTCTTATATCTATTGCAGCATACTCTTACAACTACTGAATCATACCATTATCACTAGTCATCCAAATTCAAAAAGTACACTACAAAGAAATATGATACAAACAGTCTTATATTTCCTAGTACATCACTGTTAGTATTTTATATTCTGCTGCCTTACAATCTTATATTCTACTACATTACAGTTATATTCTACTGTAATGCAGTAGAAATAACAGTAATGCGGTAGAATATAATATTGTACATTACAGTATACATTTACAGCTCCCGAAAGCCTGTGTCTGAATCACTCTTCATGGTTTAGTATAATGCTTCATATGTCAACTATACCAGAAGCAACTTCAACTTTAGGGTAAAGACTTAACAAATACGCACTCTCTAGATTTGAGTATTTTGTTTGAATACAATATCATTGTACATTGAGATTAACATATATTTTTTATTTAGTAAAAATAACTGTGATGTAGTATAAAATAATTGTAATGCAGTAGGAAGTTAAGTGTAATGCAGTAGGAAGTTAAATGTGATGCGTTAACTAACAATGACTATCTCGTATACAAGAATTACACCTTAGCTCTGCTATTTGATACACTAAATAAACCTACTGCATCAACATGTCATAACAACTGCATTAGACATAACACTTCACATATCAACTAGAAAACCGACCAAAACAATAAAATATTAACATCTGATGCATCACAGTGTAAAATTACTGCATCACAGTTATAAAATCTCATTTAGACATTTTATCAAACATATTGTGTGCAACTTCATTAAACACGTTTATATCTATTTTTTCTCAATACTTTTTTTAGATCATGAAGGAAACTCTGAATATATCATATTTGCATCGATAAAAACATAAAACTAAACAAATCATTCAAAATACGAAAAGTAAACATCATATACATATAACAACCCAAGAAATTTCATCAACCTATTTTACTATGATCACAATTATACGGGGAAATTTTTTGCTTTATTACATTACTTGCATTGTCAATATCTCAGTATGTCATGTAACTTACATAACTAAAGTAGACGAGCTCACGCAACCTATCTATGGCCATTCTGTCTTCATATATGTCAAGCAAATATCACAACATGTCAATTCAATATCATCATAATCCTATTACAAGGTACCTTATTCCTATAATATACTATTCACAACGTTATATCAAAACGGGCTTTAAACCGTTATCGTATACCTTTAAACCCTAATTTCATGAAGGGTTAACATCTAAAGTGAATGTACAAGCTACTAAATCATATGTACAAGCAATGTAAGATCTCATTTGAAATATAAAATCCCTTCAACTCAAAGTACAAATCTCTAAAGCCTTTGGTGTTTTATCTTACTGTGACAACCAGAAAATTTTTCAAAACTCTAAATTACATTTTACCCTTTGACTTTTCAGTTTGACTTGACTTTTGACCGCTTTGACCATTTATCGTCATAAAAAATAATTACCGCGAACTATAATTTTTTTACGAGACTTATTTTAATAATAAATCATAATCTATTACTACATAATTCTCATTTATAATTTTTTTTTATGGGATCTTTTTCAAAGTATAGTTTGGCTAAAAAGTGAACAATGCGTACCGACACGATAGTACTTAATTAATTTTTAAATTTAATTATCAAAAAATTATTTAATAAAAATGTTTAATAAAATTAATTATCACTTTATTTAAAAACATTTACTATTAACGGAATCTCAAGGGGTTAACTTTATTTTACGAATAAAGTTACCCTTGATACGGTTCTAGAAGTAGACAAAATGAACAATTTTAAATAGAACGTTACCAACTTTTTTTATGAATATGGTCAAAAAATACTTATTTTCGATGGAAAATTATTTAAGAAAGAAAGGCGCAAGTTTCATCTGTTTGAATCCAACCGGTAACTCGACCAAAAGAGTCCCGAACCATTATATTCAAAACTACAACTAAAAATTAACATTTTAGGTCCCTGTGAAATATTTACACAAGTACCCTAGACTATTTATCACTTGCCACATTTTTTTAAAATACAAACTTTGGAGCATAAATAAAATTTCCACCTCATTTCTCTCAAAAAAAAAACACACATATAACTCAAAAGCCTCCCCGCCCGTCTCTCTCCAGTTTTCGGCCAGAAAACTTTCCGGTGGCCTTTTTTTGGCGAATCTTCATCGCACTTATCCACCCTCTACAGCCATTCAACCTCTTCCCACCCTCCTCCCACTCCACGAGCGCGACCATTTACCCGTGTTAGCCTAGGCCGGTCCCCTTAATTAGGGGCCGGTCCCCTTAAAATTAAGGGGGCCGCCCTTTATGAATTAAGGGGGCTGATTTTTCTCAAAATTTTGTGTGAGGGTTTCTGTTTTGGTGGTTAATTTGCAGCAAGTCCATCCTTTTATGGCAATTAAGATTTTTAGCAAGTAATCATGCAAATACCTAGTTTGAACAAGTATAAATTAGAACTATTTCACATAATGTTTGGCAAACAAACATGTGTGAAATAATACTAAGACCTAAGATGAGCAACACATAAGAATTTTCACAAGTTTAATTAATGTTGTTGTAAAATTATGGCTTTTACTAAGTGAGCATGCAAAGGCCTAGTTTATACTAAGAACAAAATTATTTCATATAGCAAGTAGCAATCAATTATCTATATATGTAATTTAGGATCATCCAAGAAAGCAATTGAAGGAACATATCAATATAAAGACAATCTATTAGGTGTAGTATAATAGAAAGATATGTTAATTGGAAAATAGGTTTCAATATCATCAAATGAGATTTATGTTGAAATCCTAGTGTGTGCCTAAATGCAACAAATGTGGAGTAAGAATTATTTCGACTCTAATAAACGTAAAACCTAAGGAATAGTTCAAGTACTCCTTGATTCAATCAAGAGTGTCGAAAATATATATTAGATTATATACTTTGACAACAAGTTAGAGGTCTTTATGCATGATTAAAAAAAATGTTTCTAGCATATCTCAACAATGCATTAAAATAGATTTTCGTGTACTCATAGTTTTATATCCTAAGATCGATGGGCAAATTTGATCCTCATGGTGATAAAACATCGTGACATTCCTAAGGGGATGAAAAGACTAACGGAAGTGAAAGTACTTAGTCTTAGGATATGTATATAAGAGAAGAAATGAATCACTTATGTAGAAACTTTTAAGATCTTTGTCACACGACGGTTGATGTTAGCTTTTAGCTTTTGAAAAAGCATTTTAACATATGTTGTTAAAAGGCTTGAATATGAATTTTCGGTTATGACCTTTAACGTTTGCGATTGTATGTTAAAGATACTTGAATATTTCGGATGAAATATATAAGTTGTCAAACCTAATTTGAGGAGTATTAGATTTGAATCTAACTTTTCCTTGACGAAAAAATAGATCATTTGGAAGTGAGCGAGAAAAGAGAGAGTGATCTGTTTGGTATAAAATTCGACAGCATGGGGCTGTTTGGATTTTTAGATAGGGCGGTCACCTTAATTATTTAAGGGGGCCACCCTTTTTTTACAAATTCGGTCCCCTTAGTGTAACACCCCCATTTTTACAATATAGCAGCGGAAGCTAATCTGGGATATTACTTCATGGATGCAATAATCATAATCATAGAAAACGACCCAAAAGAGACGTTTATTCAAAAGATATGTTATCATTCATTTCAAATCAGAGTTTTACAAAGGCAGGTCCCAAAATCTAGAAACATAAAATATGAATGATAACAAGTTTTAGCCATCTTCATGTCCATGCCACTCCGTACCGCAACTTGCTCAATTACCTGAGATAAACATGCTAAAAAGGGTCAACACAAAGGTTGAGTGAAATTCATAGGTTTGAAATGTAATAATTGAATACAGGTTATTATATGGAAATATTGGCATTACTGGGATAATTATCATGGAGATCATTATTATCATGGGAAAATAGTTGAATACTGAATGCAAGTCACTATAATGGTAATAATTGCAACGAATACAATTATCATGGAAAATTAGGGTAACATTATTTATTGTAGGAAAATAGTTGAATATTATCATATGGTTGAATGCAAGTCATTATAATGGTAATAATTGCAACGAATACAATTATCATGGAAAAACAGTATTATTATGGAGAATAGTATTATCATGGGAAAACAGTTAAATATTATCATATGGTTGAATGCAAGTCATTATAATGGTAATAATTGCAAAGAATACAATTATCATGAAAAAACAGTATTATTATGGAGAATAGTATTATCATGGGAAAACAGTTGAATATTATCATATGGTTGAATGCAAGTCACTATAATGGTAATAATTGCAACGAATACAATTATCATGGAAAATCAGGGTAACATTATTATTGCAGCTAAGCTCATGACATCAATACATTAACAGGGAAATCACCGTAGTGATATTGGTTAGGGACATATGTCCCCGTGGAAAAGGTAACTTGCCAAAGTTACCTATTAGGAAAAATATAGTGCGTTTGGCTACCCCAAGCATGGGTATACA
>BQNB010127499.1:0-19431 GCA_026074375.1 Tanacetum coccineum
ATGGGTTTCAGAAGTGCCAATTTCGAGCAGAAAGTTTGCCACGTATTTCGAGGTTTGAGATTTTGTAAAATCTGGTTTTTGATTTGGAAATATGATAGAGTTCGTCCTAATGAACGTTTCGGTAATTCAAACGTCCTGTAACTCCAAATAACGAAGTTTTTATGGCCGAAGGAAGTTTGGAAAAACTTATATATTTTCCCAACAACTATTAGTTATTTGAGTAAAGTACATTTTTGGTCCTTTTGTTTGGTGCGTTGTTTACTTTTGGTTGAAAATTCAAAAATGTTTTGGTTTTAGTCCAAAAGTGATATTTTTGTTTCACTTTCAGTCCAAAAGCATGATTTTTTAGTCCTTGTGGTTTGGTGGGTATTTCACTTTTGGTCTAAATTTTCAACATGTTTGGACTCAAAGTGAAACAAAAGTATCACTTTTGGACTAAAACAAAAACATTTTTGAATTTTGGACCAAAAGTGAAAAACGCACCAAACAACAAGGACCAAAAATGTATTTTTACTCTAGTTATTTTCTAGGCTGTGCAGAAAAGTAAACGCCCGTTTCGAGCACTTTCGATTTCGTTTTAGCCTTCTGGCGAACCACGAAAGTTGTCCGGAATGCCGTTTCACTTTTAACCTGTAAATTTCATAATTTAACGATTTAAAATGAAGAAACTAGACCAACCGCGAATTTGAAAATAAAAGTATATATATATATGTATAAACTGGCAGAAACTTGGAGTGGTATTTTTGTCATTTTCCTTCGAGTTTCAGGTATCGGCTAAAACTAAAAAGTTATCCAGAACGTCGTTTTGCATAAAATCTCTTTATAGTCCGAGTCGTGAAAATATGATATATATTTAAGCATAAATATATATACTAAAAGTCAAACGTTGACTTTTAAAAGTCAACTGGCTTAAGATGAGACTTGTTGGATTTTATAAAGATAATAAACACTATTATTATTACGATTATGATATTTTGTGCTTGACGACTCAAATGAACGAGGACGTTTCTAAAAATAGTAACTTTCTAAAAATAGAAAGTGTCCGAAAATAGAAAGTTTTCAATAAAGTGATACAACTTAATTTTGAAAAAAAGATAGTATCTAAAGTATACTAAGTGTTAGGATCTAGGTCGCGCAAGAGGATTTCTCATCACATGTGTATTTTATACGATTTCTATCGTTGCGATGTACGCATCATTCGATCGTACTTTATTATATAGTAACCAAGCGACCTAATTATAGGTCGCGGTCGAGTTCGTTATCGGCGACGTTTCGTGATTGATTGATTATTGATCGTGGTCTTCGAACAAGGTGAGTTCATAGCATCGCTTTTGAACTGTTTTAAATGTTTTATAAACCCGTGAGGGGGATACATGCATGTTTTGAAAAATAGAACACAAGTAACATTATGTGTACTTATTGTTGTTTGTTCCGAAATGTGGAACGCAAGTAGTTTTAAACGTACTTGTTGTTGCTTATTTTATAAATTGAACATAAGCAGTTTGATATACCCTTGATGTTGTGGTTTGTTCTAAAAATGGAACGCAAGTGTTTTGAAATGATAATATGATTTCATTGTCATGAGTTTATGCCTTTGACTGTGTACTCGTTAATTACCGAGGAGGTAAACGCTGAATGCATTAAATAGATTTATTGGGTTTGACAACCCTGTTTGGGGTATGAATCCAACAGTGAGCACCCTGTAACGGATATTTTGTATTAAGAAAGGGGTAGTGGCATACTACCCGGTCACCTATTTATCTATGATGATAAACGTGTTAAGGTTCGGTAAACGGGCTCATGAAAGTTGAAAATGTAGTGTGGCTTGCCTAGCTAGCAAGTCATACATGTTTTTGTGGAACTAAATTGCGTTCTAATGTGATAAATGTTTGGGGAACCAAATATGTGTTCAAATTGTTACTTGAAAACTCTATGAATTCACTCAACCATTGTGTTGACGTTTTTAAGCATGTATCTCAGGTTTTGGTGCTTGTGATGGCTTGGATAGGACGGAACGCAGATATCGAAGGACACGGGCTTGGTGAAATTTTGTACATTCAATAAAGTAAATTTTAAGAAAATGATTCGTGTTGTGACTTATTAGAAATACGTTTTCTAAACTAGTTTGGGACCTTTGCAACTCTGATTTTTCTAATAAATCGAATGTGATTTTGTATTATAAACGTCTCTTCGGAAGTCGTTTATTGTGACTCGTATGCATGTATTATGAAGTAGCACCCCAAAGTGATATTCCGCTGTGTTGTATATTTGGGGATGTTACATATAGAGATCATCAATTGTAAGTCATTTCATCTATTTTCTTTCAATTTAAGTCTAGGATTCATGATGAACACAAAAATTAAAATTGGGGATTTTCCATTTTCTTTCAATTTTGTACAATTAGGATTACTAGGATATAATGTATAACTAATATGTTTCCCTTAAACATAAGATTTGCATACACTAGTGAGTTTGTCAAAAATTTGATTTAGAACAAAAACCCCAATTTTATTCTTAAATCACTCACGTTAGGAACATAATAAATTGTTATTATGCATTGTTAATACAACTTAAAAACGTTTTTAAACACATGAATAATGATTTCATGAACAAAATTCGAGATACATAATTCAAATGTATTTTTCTACATGTTTGGATGAGCAAAATCAAATTAAGGAGCGTTTGGGTTAACTCTTAGGATTTTATTTTTAGGTCGAGTTAATCGTTACTCCATATTTGTCACATTTAGCCACACACTAGAAACAATATCACAAGTAAATAATAATAAAATGTGACTTCAATACTTTCTTTCTAGGTAATCATTCTCGCAAATCATCTGAAGACCATAAAAATACAAGACACTATATCCCAATGATTTCACATGAATACCGTTCACCTATAAAAGAAAGACTAAGAAACCTTGAAAGTCGCTACATTCATGAGGGTCGGGTGGTTTTTGATGACTTTGCGGATCTAAACTATGTTCGGTCTTTGTTTCATTTTCTTGAGTTTGAGTGTCTTCTTGAAATTAATGACCAAATTTGTCCTCGCTTCATACTTGAATTTTATAGTCAATATCAAATAAACTATTCTGACGAAGGTCAAATGTTCATCGAATTTGTGATTCAAAATCAATTCTTTTCTTACTCTCTTGAAGAATTTGCTCAAATTCTTGACATACCTTGTGAGGGTGCTTGCGTCTTTACCGACAAGTGGTCACTTGACGAGTTGGCATATGGTGTCCCTACGGATGGTCCATATCAAACCAACCCTCCTTCTCCTGATGACATCATTTCGTATATTCGAATTGATCGAGAAGGTCAAGTCACTCGCATCCGTCATGAGCAAGAAATTGATGTTCATGATCATCAAATTCTCACTCGTGAAATTGTGCCAACCCTGAAGCCTTTGGAAGAAATTATCTGGGAAAATGTTTTCTGTCTGGGGGGTAATCGGGACCATGTTCCCGCGTGTCTTTGTTACATGCTCTATTGTGTTGCAAGATCCGAAAAGTTCAACCTGGCCTATTATATGGCAAAACGAATGGAGTGGGTCACTAAACAATCTAGGTTAATTCTACCCTATGGTATGTTATTAACCCTATCCAACTAAAATGAATCGTCTACATATCATCTCAACTAACGAGAATTCTGAAGACGATCGATGTGCGCATCATGATCATCACACGTAACATAGATGTAGTAATGTAACACGTATGTTTGATAGCATTATCTTGCAAGTAGATTTAAACTAGGTATTATTATGATATTTTCTAATCATGTATAACTTCCTCTAATCACGTTTAATGATTGCTATATGACATTTAGTAGACATTCTAGTCATTTATATGCTTTATCCTTGCCACATTACATGACTTATTCTCTCATTTAGATATATTATGTTATTCTTGAAGTGATGGAAATGCCATAATCACTCTTCTAATTCTCATTGACCACTCTAAAAAAGGATTAAACTTCTGGAAAATTTGGTGAATCTCTAGAAAACGGTCCCCTTAAATATAGGGCGCCCCCCTAATATATATGGGACCGCCACTGATATAAGGACCTCCATCAGGAAACCACGAAATTCTCTTGTCCCCTTTTTTTCTGCAACTTTGATCCTATTCTACTTAGGTCCAACCATTCTTTCCCTTTTAGACAAAACACCTCTTAGAATCTTCACTCTCCAATACCATGCCTTTCCCAAAATTTCTCTATATATGAACATCATTCTTCTTCTTCTCAATCACATCCTCACTTATAAATCCCTAACCTCTCCTCATCTCAATGTCCTCTTTTAGCAAACTCCCCCATGACTACTCACGAAAATACCAAAGGGCTATTCTTGAGCCTTGGAGACAATGTCATAATCTCCCACCATCTCCTCCACCTAATAGAAATACACCTGTCTCTCCTATCACAACCAATTCTCTACCATCTCTTTCACCTCCACAAAACCCATCTCCAAACCAAATAGCACATGAACTTCATCACTTGTCTAATCTTCTTGAAATAAATCTCCAACAAGCAATTGAAGTAACAAATCCTTCACCTCCTACCTCACCATGCATCCCTCCACCATCCTTAGATCAAGTAAACGTTCACTCAAAATTTTGTCATTGTTGTATGAATACCCAAAATCTATTAGATACATTGAAAGATGACCTTAACCGTCTCAAATCTCTCATCATTGGTCCTTCCACCCAATTTCCATCCTTAATAACAACTTCCTCACCATAATTGAACAATCTCAAAAGCTTAATAATAAACCCATCTTTTGATTATGGCATCTTCTACTCTTCAAGAGTTCACTAGTGTAGATCTATGACTTATTATGTCTCTATGCTATTGTATGAGTTTCTTGTTGGTTGAATGAAACTCTTATTTTGTTAATTTAAATGCAATATGTTAACTTGAAAGATATTTGTCTTGCACTTGTACTTTTAACTTTGTTTATGGTAGCAAAACATATTTTCCTAAATCAAATTCCCTTGGTGCCAAACAAGGGGAGCATACATCCAGGGGGAGTCTTGATATCGTCGATTTCTTTCTCTATCCTTCAGCAACTCGACTATCAAGTCTTTTAATTCACAAAAAGGGAGAAATGGAACATAACTCATTTAATAATTTGACATCTTTAATTTAATTCAAAATGAGTTTATATTTTGTCATCATCAAAAATGGGGAGATTGTTAATACAAATAATGTCTAAAAATATTATTTATATTTTTCGACCTCTCAACGTTTTGATAATAACAAAATGTAAAAACGTTTACAATAAAAATAAACGTTTATAAATTATTAAATGTAAAATTTCATTTCTAAGATTAGTGATCACTTAAGGTATGGATAAACAAAATAATTAAGCATGATTATGATCCAAGAAGATATTTTCTCTAATCTCCTCACTTTTTAATTCTACAAAAGTATTTTCTCAAAAAATACATTTACAAAATATTTTCTAATTAAAAGAAATGTTTTATTAAAAAACATAAAATTTGAAATTCAATTTTCCCCCTAAATTGGAACCTTCTACGCCAGATCAACCTTCCCTACAAAAAGACAAAAAAGGAAGCGGAGACTAGTGGCGGCCCCCTTATAGGCTTGGCGGCCCCTTTATATATATGTGATCGCCGGGACAACCACCAGATGACCGTTGAGATTCTCTGCCTATAAATACTGCTCCATTCCCAGCAGAAAAATGATTCCTTCTTGAACAAATTTTCAGTCCTTTTATTACTTTCATCTACATAAACCTTCTTTCTTTCACTAAAACTCTTGATCACTAACTTACTTAGATCTTGTTTCAAGTGATCTAATCTCTTCTTCTCATCTCTTCCCTCTCATTCAAGTGCAAGAGAAGAACACTCGTGTTCATCTAGAAATGAAGTGTTAATTAGTGATCTATCATCTTTTCTTCTAAGTACCAAACCTCTATTGTATTTATCTTGTGTATTTGTGTGATTCGGATATTGTGTAGATCCGTTAGTGTAGATCTTGTGAGGGTGTATATCTTGTGAAGTGGTAGATTGGTTCTAGCTAAGATTAGGACTCGACATTTAGCATAGTGTCCGGAAAACAACGGTAAGCGATCGTGTAAACAGATTTTCTCCGCCTAAAGGGAGTGCTTGTATGGACATAGTGAATTATCTCAGTCGGATACTCGGAGGAGTGGAGTAGGGCGAAAAAGGTGCTTCGTACCGAACACTAACAATCTTGGTGCCCTTAGGTTTTTGTTGTTTTCTTTCCTTATCTCTTTAACATTATTATTGTTGCTATCTTATTTTAGTTTAGATAGTTATTGTTTGTTCATATTGTGATTTGATTGAACATATAACTCAGATCTATAAGATTTTTGAAAGACCACTTTTTAATTATATCCCGAGCCTCAAAATTCATTAGCCGCCCCTCATGATCATGAATAGGGCTGTAAATGAACCAGACGAACACGAACGAAGGCTTGTTCATGTTCGTTCATTTAATTTAAGTCGGAAAAATAAACGAACACGATCGCTTAAACGAACGAATTTTCTTGTTCATGTTCGTTTATTAAGAAATAACGTTGTTCATGTTCGTTCATTAAGACACTAAACGAACATAAATGAACGAACATAAACGAACGAACGTAAATAAACATAAAATTTACAAAAATATACACAATATTATGTTTTATTAGTGTTGTTTTGTTTAAGTAAATCAATTATAAAACTATTTAATAAAAACATACGATAAACGAACATAAACATATAAATGATCATAAACGAACGAATAATCGGACGTTCACGAACATAAATGAACGGACAAGACTTTTGTTCATGTTCGTTCATTTAATATATAAACGAACATAAACGAACTTTTTACCGAACGGTTCATGAAATGTTCACTGAACGTTCAGTTCGTTTACAGCCCTTAATCATATGTCTAATTTTGTATATAATATTGTTTATGTAAATAATTATACTACAAGTTAAATATGAAAATTTTAACTATAAAACAAAAAACTTCCATTTTATAATGAAGTCAAATTTTAGTACATTAAAGATTTGTTTACACATTGGGATACTTTTGGCCGATAAAAAATTATGCATATTAATCCATAGTTAGAAGTTTTGTGTTTATACTATACTACATCTCATTTTACGCTGATGTTTGTTATTTAGGTCATCCACAATCATCATACGTGGCATCGTGCAATGAAAAATTATGTCAGTGCATTAAGTGCTCAACCCTATTGTGAATCTCCACTTTATCAAACGCATAAATGTGGGTGCTTCAATACATGGGGCTGAACAAAAAAAAAATTAATTAACACCTTAAGGGGAAACTGAAGCCTGCATGCACAAACGCAGCACAATTGACACTGCTTTCCTTTTGCTTCTTTCTATGCACCCACATTGATTCACTGTCAACACACTCAAGAGCCCGAATACAAAAACAATATGAATACACATTTTCTTCATTTCACAATGCAAAGTAAAAACAGGCAAGTTGACTGCTTTATGCAGCATGCATCATTTCCCCTATACTTAAATGTGGGCCTATATGAGTATTATTTACATAGCACTAGCAGGGTACCCGCGCGTTGTGGCGGCGGGTACCCTGAAATAAATTTTTTTGACAAACAATGTTTTTTTTAATTATTGCTTTTTATGACAATAAATTTATAGATGTTAATAATTTGATGTCACATGTTTTAACTCTTTAATCAATATATACTGTTGTTTTCATTAAACAATTGTGATATTAAATATATTACTTGAGGCAATCTGTT
Source organism: Tanacetum coccineum (assembly GCA_026074375.1). Lineage (NCBI taxonomy): Eukaryota > Viridiplantae > Streptophyta > Magnoliopsida > Asterales > Asteraceae > Tanacetum > Tanacetum coccineum. Next base: position 7,771 of record BQNB010127499.1, read on the forward strand.
TCTTTAGTTGTTTCTATACTAGTTTACAATTTCCGTGCACGACCACGGACTATGTACGTTATGTTTCTTCTAACATATATTTATAGTTTTATTTTTTCTGTTTTAAATTTGTATAAAGTTTAAGGGTTATTTGTTTTTTTTTAAAGTCTAATAAAATTATAAATTTATAAAATTTTACACTTAACACTATACAATTTATTTAAAATTAAACAACTAAAGTTTTATTAATTACCTCCTCTTTTTTTTAAGTTTTTATTTTTATAAATTTGACACATATATTTTTATGTGTTTTTTTCTTTATTAGATTTCTCCATCAAAATAATGCCAATTTTAGAAGTATTTAAGCTTTTTAATTAAACATATATTCAAAAATAATAAAAAATTTGAAGCATCATACCTAATAAGGAAAGATTCTTTTTTTTGAAATGCAAAAGTCTCCACTTTTCGTTTTCCTTTACTAAGTAAAAGATGACTATTTGATTCATATACACTAAGCTTTATAAATATGTGTCCAAAAATGCATTTTTATATTTGCTTCGGTTATGGAAAAGGATCATCTAAAGTTATGGTTAAACATGATTAATCATGTTAAGTTTATTGTGAGTGAAAATAAATAAGTGGGCCCATGATTTTTTATTAAAAGAAATTTATTATACAATTAACTAATTTGTGATTGGTGAACATGATGTATCATGTTTGACTCAACTTTAGAGGATTCTAATCCTTAAAATAATAAAATTAGTAACTTGTTTAGTTTGTACCATATGTTATATTAATATTAGCATTAATTATATGGCTTGAATTAATGTATGAGTGCACTTAATAGTTGTAAACAAAGTTTTAAAACTTGTAATGCTTAAAATTAAGTTTTCATTATGCATTAGAGGTATTGTACAATATGCTATCTATGTTGTATTACTTAAAAATTTTGAGGTATTAAATAAAGAGAGAGGGATGTTTTTGTTTTATATGTAGTATAGATTATATTAGTTTTGTGCATGTTTCCTTTTTTATTTCATAATTTTGTTAAAAAACAAATTAGAAAATATGAACTTGAATATTCTTTCGTTAAACAAAAGAAACAAATTATTTTAACAAATTGACACGCTATGACAAAAAATTAAAATCTCATAGTAATATACTAGTTATAATGTCCATGCACGCACGGGGTTTTCTCTAAATTTGTTAATAATATATTGGGGCTTAGTTCTATCATCCGTTAATTACTACATTTGTAAATTTATACTTATTATCAAATGTTAGTACAACTTCGATTTCCATTGAGTAATAACCGAAAGAAAAAAAAGAAAATTACCATATATGGTTTTTACATCCGAAAAGGAAAAATAATACTTCCGAGTGGTTACTACACTTAGTCTGCACATCTAATTATAAGTAATATCGTGAGTTTGACCAAAGATTTTCCTAGCTAAAATTATGATCAAAATGGAAATATTGTTTTCGTTTATAGATGATGATATTTTCCCCCAACAGATAATCCCCTAAGTCTAATATACGTAACAAATTAAGTATAATTGGTAGCTCTATTGGCTTGTTCTGCTTTTATAGTTGTAGAAGGACAAGTGATTTCAGAACGTAAAGCTGTTGTGACAGGAAATAATACGGAGTAATGTCTTTGCATATTTCTACTAAAAAGCCTGATATCAGTAGGTACTTTTTTTTACCTTAAAGGTGGAATGAAATGTATAACAGATGAGCAAAGAAAATAAAAGGTACTTGCTGTTCTATAATCCTCTGTCTCAGATCGGCTAACACTTTCTTGCCAATAGACCAAAATAACTTGGTGGCATCCTCAAAAAGCTTTCTCATTTCAGGATATGAAGCCCTGACATTGACAACAATTGCACGAATGTGATGGACCTAAGTCAATCTTTGAGAATACTTGTCTTCGGCCTTCATGAAGCACAGTTGTGACATCCTAAAGTTATTCTCATGAAAGAGCTACAAGAAAAGAACCATATATCATTACAGGGCTCTCTAAAACGAACATGAAGATTCTATGAGATCGTAACGGATCAGACCTTACGACTCGTGATCTCTATTCATATTTGCTACTTGAACTTTCATAAGCTACGTGCAATAAATTCAACTGAATAAAATAAGCGATTTATTAGATGAAATATTCATCTCGTCGCTGAAAGCCATAATAGGCACAAAAGTAACCAAGGGAGTGTTTGTTTAAGCTTATTTGATGAAAATCTCATAAGCTAAAAAGTCAATAAGCTAAAAAGTCAGCCAAATAAGCTTACACAAACAGCCCTTAAGTATCAGCCTATTTGGTAGTCAATCAAAGCCAACAAAGATTTTTTTAAAAACTTCCCCAAACACCCCCACCAGAGGCATATAAAATACCAAATCATAATCGGTGTAATGCTGTCAATCAAAGCCAACAAAGCTTTTTTTAAAAACTTCCCCAAACACCCCCACCAGAGGCATATAAAATACCAAATCATAATCGGTGCAAAGCATTACAGATTTAAAATTTTTAATTATAAGATCAGCATTTAAAGCATATTCTCATCTCATAGTTAAATTATCTAAAAGTTTTACCAACGGGCTTGTTGTTAATCTAATGTGTGTGTGCACGTTTCTTCACCTTTATTTTAATTTCTTCACTACTAAGTGCCACACACATGCCATAACTCTAAAGATATGCTTAATAGATTTACCTTTTTAAGATACTAAATGCAACATAATCACTTTCGATCTTCACGTTCAGTCTTATATTACTTCATCCTTTATCCAAGATATGTGCAACAATGAGTACCATTAATAATGTATAGGTAATTTTTTATGGGTCAGTAACGGTTGTCCAAGATACATATTTGATTATATTGACCTTACATAAATGCAAATTTCAACATTTAAGACATGCCAAAGATGAATATACTATCACAGTTACACAACCAACATATATTATCACATAAAACAAAAGTATTAAATTATCACTTAACCTTTTCACTCCATGTTTCGTAGACTTCATCAAATGTTATCATTACATAAGACTTTTCAGGCCTCTACGAATACCTCTTATAGAGTCCATATACAGAAGTTGTTATATAAAAAGTTTATATGCATCTTATATGCCTCACTAATAGGGTCCATATGCAACAATACAGCAGCATAACACATTACACTTTGATTATCTTGGTTACATTCTTTTATTAAAACATTTATATGTATATTATGTGTAGTAAATCGGTTAAAGATTATTGTGATTACCACTTTTTCATTTAATAATAATAAAACCTAATAAAAAATTAAGCATTTGGAGTAAAGTGGTGAACTAAAATAAAAAGTTCAAAACGTTAATCAGGATTATATGTTAAGCCGTCTAAATTTTTGTCTGCAGTTTGTTTGTATACCCCTTAAATATTTTTCAAGATAATAGCAAACGAGAGCATTTGAATGCTTCCCTAATTACACATGTACTTGATTGAACAAAGACGACTTGCACATACATTTGCTAAACTATCTCCTAAATCAGCCAATACTTCAAGTCATATGTGGTTCTAGGGATATTAGCAGATCAACGAAGGATTCTTTAACTCTTATTCTGTACTGGAATAATTTGATGTATTGCATAATTCTTGTTATTAGATACTTAAATCGCTGGTTGAATAGTTTTTTGTTTGCCATAACCTTGTACTAATTTATCAGAAGACCATAAAACTACAAATTTTACCTTTGCCCAATGTAAGTAACAAAGAAAAATATTTGACAATTACTATTAATAAACCCGATTAGTTCAATTGATGGATTCATAGTAGTACCTTTGATCAATGCAATATTGAGAATATAATAAAGCCTAATCGATATTCCATCTCGAATGGTTTCTAAAAAAACTGCGTTTCTTTTTTTGTGTAGATGAATGTTGAGAAATAATAGAGTCCCGTTCTTCTCTTTTTAGTTTTACATTATCGGCTCATACTATTAACAAATAACCATTAAGTACATGTGTATTGTTTTATTTTGTCAACGTGTTTTAAAAGAAAAACGAATTTACAAATATAATTGCTAGTTAAGGAAATATTTAACCTTTTCTTGTTAAAATAATTATATATTAATAATAATAATTAGGAGAATGTTTCTTATTAATGAAACAATCTTTTTACTTGAAATACGAAAATCACCACTTTACGTTTTCCTTTACTAGATAAAAGATAAAGTATTAATAGAACACAATATGGGTTCTATTGAAATGAAAAAAAGCTAGGTAGTTTATAAGAAATGTCTTTTTTATAATTCTATAACTTGTCCTCAAATTTTAAATGGATGCAATATTAAGTTATTTGTATAAAAGTCATTTTATATACAAGTATAACACCCCCATTTTTACAAATCTAGCAGCGAAAGCTAATCTGTGGTATTATTTCATAGTACAACAGTCATAATCATAGAAAACGAATCGTAAAGAGACGTTTTTTGAAAATTTAGTTATCATTCATTTATTCATCAGAGTTTTTACCAAACAGATCGGTCCTCAAACAATCTAAAAAAAAATAAAACTAAAAGTGTTGAGAATGCAACTCAACAGATTTAAAAACACTTTCAATTCTGTGCACTCTTGTCATATGATGCTCAATTACCTAAGATAAACATGCTAAAAAGGTCAACACAATGGTTGAGTGATATTCATAGGTTATGATAAATAGTTTGAATACAAGTCATCATAACAGTGGGTTACGTTGTTATACGCCCATAAGTGTAATAATTGCGATGAGTACAATTATTAGTATTATGCTCTAAGCTCATCACATCGAGACCTTGAGAAAATCAATAATCACAAGTTTCCCCAACGGGTGCCCTTGCCTAAAACCCGCACAGTGTTTCAAATGAAGTGCGTTTGGTTACCAGAAAGTATAGGTACACCAACGGGGAGCTCAGTCCCAAATAGATCTATTCAAAGCATTCGCGCTCACTTCGAAGAGTAATTAACGGTTCATGATAGTGGGGACTTAATGGCAAAAGTAGGGACTTAGGCAATAATATACCAGGATAGCATACAGTTAGAAAAACACTTGTATTCATAGTTTATAGCATGTATCCCCCTTACGGGTTTAGAAATATTCAAAAGATTGAAAAGTGAGGCTATGAACTCACACAGTTGGAAAAATACTTGTATTCATGGTTTATAGCATGTATCCCCCTCGCGGGTTTATAAAATATTTCAAAGATTTAAAAATGCGAGGCTATGAACTCACCTTAACAGGGGAAATCTGATTGATGGCAAAAGTATATCAATGTGAAAGTAACGGTCTTGCTACGCAACCTGGGGTAATATGTCAAGTCTTAGTGTGATGGTTTAATGTTTCAAAACTCATAAATTTAACGTCTTACTTTGATTTATTAATTTATAGAATATTGTATCACTGTTCGGGCTATCATAATCCAGAGGTCATGTAGTATTGTTTGAGGAGCCAGGGCACTTTAAATCGTAAACCCATCAAACTCGTTAAAACAAATACCCAAATGGAACCCCTCACATGAAATTCCCAAGTAACGTGATACGATAAAATTTTAAGTTTCTTCAAAAGCTAGTTGATGAAAAATTACGTTAATTATATAATATAATTGATTTATAATGCGTCGATCGTTAATTAATAACGATTAATGTGTCGGGTTTTAATAAAATCGAGTTTTATAATAATAATATATATTTTTATAATTTATATAAAAATATAATATTTTATATTTTTAAGAATGTGAAATTGGCAATAAATACCCTTGATTTATATATATTTACAAAAGTAATCCTTTATATATATAACTTGTACATAAATTAATCCTTGAACTTTAACTTTGGCAAAAAACAGCCTTGTGAGTTAATAATTTAACAATATAATTCAACCTAAATGGCCCTATGGAAGTTATAAATTTTCAAAAGTTACAATATATACCCCTTGCATGAAAATGATTTGCAAAACAAGTCCAAATTCCATAATCTTGTATTTTTCAATATAAAAAGTAATTTGCAGGTTATAGCTTATTATAATAAGCAAAAATAAGTTAGGATAAATAGCTTTTACGAGCTTGTGGCTTATTAAAAGAGCTTATAAGCTTAAAAATCACAAAATGGGTTCGTTTGATTTAGAAATATTAATCCGTTAGGTTTAAGCTTTTTGGGTTTGATAATAAGTTTATAAAAATGACAAATAAGCTTATTAGAAAAGCTTTTTAAAACAGATTATGGCTTTTAGCTTATTTAAGATCCAAGTTAGGGTTTTTGGAGTTTTAGGGTTCGGTTTGGTTTATAAAAATCAAATGAGAGGCTTAGGTCTTATGAGCTTTTACACGTAGCTTATGTATGATTTAGGAGAGCTTATAAATGTATTAAAACATAATAATGGCTTATGAAATGAGTTATGAGCTTACTTGAGCTTCGAATGGGTCAAAAATGATGAAATGGGTCGAACGGCTTGAAGAATTCTTGCTATCCTTCTTATTCTTAGCTTATACTTGGCTTATACTTATTCCTTGTCTTGGCTAGAACATAGTTTGAATATGGTTTGAATTTAGATGGTGAATGTTTAAAGGTGTGCTTGTGTTCGGCTATATATAGGCTCGAAAAGCCTTGGCGCCCAGGTTTTAGGGTGATTGGTGGCAAGTGGTGTCTAGGCTATACATGGTGAGTAATGGAAGCTAGATGGTGTAGCATGGAAAGGTGTATGAAGGTTATACATGGTGAGTAATGGAACCAATGGTAAGTGTTTTTCCCATCCTTTTCCAAAATCTATAACACAGGCTCGAAGCATATCTTCGAGTGTTTGAATGGTCCTTTCACTTTGTCCATCGGTTTCGGGATGATATGTCGTACTCATGTCTAATTGAGTACCCAAAGCACTTTGTAATGATTGCCAGAATCTGGATGTGAAATGACTGTCACGATCCGAGATGATAGATATTGGTACGCCATGCCGGGAGACTATTTCTTTGATGTACAACCTTGTAAGGGTTTCCATACTATCTGTTTCTCGGGTAGGGATGAAATGTGCGGATTTGGTAAGACAATCGACAATGACCTAGATTGTGTCATGTCCGTTTGAGGTTTTGGGTAGTTTTGTGACGAAATCCATTGTCATTCTCTCCCAATTCTACATAGGAATCTCTGGTTGTACTAGTAAGTCGGTTGGCTTCTGACATTCAGCCTTAACTCTAGAACATATTAAACATTTGCCAACATATTCAGCGATGATTGCCTTCATGTTAGGCCACCAATAGAGTTTCTTTAGATCCTGATACATTTTGTCAGACCCTAGGTGAATGGAATACTTTGATTTATGAGATTCATGCATGATCAAGTCTCTCAGATTACCAAAGAGTGGTAACCAACTTTGATTCTTGATACAACGGGTTCCATCAGGACAAATGAAAAGCTTGAAAATAACCCAACGAGATTTAATCATTTGAATGTAAGTAGAAATCCATAAATGAAATCTTGTTAATTTTAGACCCCATTGCACATCAAGTAAGCCATGCATCTAATTCACCTGAGAAAAACATGCTTAAAAGTGTCAACATTAAAGTTGGTGAGTTCATAGAGTTTTATAATTTATAAATGTAAATGTGAAATCCCAAGATATATAAAGTAGGTATTGACCATTCATCCTTTTATAATCGCCAAAAATTGTAGGAGTAATGTTAGAACTGAAAGATTTAGTGTTATGTTGCTTCACCGTAATATAAAAGAAATGTGTTCATAATCATAATGTTCAACAAGAGATATATATGACATTTATATCTGTTGAAATTTCCAAAATGTCTATGTGTTCACTATGACAGATACAAGACCACAATAAATAATATCTACTGATGCGCTAAGCTCATGACACTTAAGCTCGACTATTTATGTATGTAATTTAATGCAAATTAAAGGCTCGGTGTAGATGTTCAAACCCGTAACATCCAAATTGTTCCGACATGTATGTCATTTCGTGTTTTCAGTATGGTCCAAAACGAGTGAAGCTACTCTATTTATAACACTCGCTCTTCCTCAACGGTCCTCCGTACCAGAATTCTTAACATGTTCATGATAATGGCAATGTGGGGTTAATTACTTAGGCACATTAAACATAAAAAAAAAAAAAAAAAGAAGATGAATAACCGAAAACACTTGGTGTTCCCAATAAAAATTACCATTGTATTCCGAAAATAGCCTTGAGCACTATAAATCCAAAAGTAGAAAAAGAGTGTGATATAAATCAAGTAAATTGAGTTTGTAATGAGTAATGTAAATCAATTACCGTAAACGTGTATGCAAATGAGTATGTGACAAAGTATGAACCAATTTGTAATCAACCATGTAATTAGAGTGTATTTTTGAAATGAATTGTCAAAATCAAGTATGTACACCAAGTGTGTAAGAAAAGTATGTAAAAAGATTATTGGTAAACGAATATGTAGAACAAGTTGTAATTGAGCATAATATTCTTACCCCGAGAATTTGTAAAGTAAATGTAAAACAGTAAAATAAGTGTGCTAGTAAAACTCACCGAAAAGTTCATGAATGATATCAAATATTCATATAAGTGAATCGTCTCGGCAATCCGAATGCAACCTAATTAATTATAGGTCGTATAAGTATAATGTATTTCATATAAAGAAAACATCACATGTTACATAGTTTCACCACCACCTACTAGTTTTTATTAAATCTTTAAGGTTGAAATAATAATTAAACCATACTTTGTTAAATAAAAGCATATGTACTTGTACCCGTAAAGAAAGTATTATTTTTTATTTACTAATGTATCATTTGTAAAAAACAATTATTTAATGTTTTAATATAATTACATAAATATTTTATTATAATTTAATTTGTTTCTATATAAAAATAATGAAACAAAGTAAAAATAGTGCGCGCGATTTTAAACCCCATATCTTTATCGTTATGACTTTGTTATTATATGTTCTTATGTCATGACTCGTATTAATAAAGTCCTATCAAAATTGTCATATATATAAAAATAAATCCCTGATGAAACAGTAAATAAACTGTTTCATCACAGATTATAATAAACTGTTTTATATAATTATAATTATACAGTAACTTGGTGTTAAAGCATGACTTGTTCATTGTAATTCCGTTTCTCGAGTTTCCAACTCCCTTGGATCATCATGAAAGTGTACTATGTTATAAAATATTTACTTTTAAAGAGTCAGATATGAGACAGAAAAGTATTATATAAATAGACTTTATAAAATAACTTTTATACGATTAATCAACGTAAACTCGTAAATGTCATATCTTCTTCGTTATAAATCCATTTTTCGAGTTTCTTACATGCTTACGATTCTTGTGAAGAGTACTAATTTAATAAAATATAATATGTATGGGTTTAATGTCGAATTACATCAGTAGGTATTAAAAATTAATTAGGGTTTATGATTAATAAAACAAGTTTTATAATTACTTTTATTTAGGAACTTTGCACCATTCTTTTACCAAGTTTTAGGCCATATATCTTACATATATTAAGTCCTCTAAAAGTCCATAACACTTGTCCAAATGGAATCCATGTCCTTGTGATCTTTTACACATCAACTTGTAAATAAACCTTCAACACCATTTAATTTGTAATTCATTCTTATAAATTATTTAACACTTATACCAAGCATGTACCTTTATTTCAAGTATTATTTCACCCCATACAACATGAAATTCGAATCATACATGCTTTAAAATACTTCATGTATCACAAAAATGAATCTAGGTGGTGTTTAGCATATATAACAAGTATGTACACATAAGATAATGAATGAATGAACCTGGAATACTTTAAATAGACCTTATAGAAGATGAGTAGGATGATGAACATAAGATAAAAACCCTAACCAAGCTTCCAAATCCACAACCCTAATCAAGATAACCCTAAATATGTTTTCTTGATTAATCCTTGTCAAACCCAAATCCAAGCTTGTAATAACCTTGAGTAACCTTAGATGATCTTAGAATGAATGCTTGATTACTTGGATTACTTTAGAAATTCAAAGAATATGAAAATCTAGCTCATACAATTTGAGCCATGGGTTTGGTTATGAAAATGGGAGAGTTTTTATACTTTGGTAATTTGTTGGAGTGTGTAAATAAGCTAGGCACATGGGACTTTCCTTTTATAGCAAGGATGAAACCTTAAACTACCTTCATTCAAACCAAGGGAGGACATGGTTTTAAGTACAAGGTGTAAGTGTCCTAGGCATGGGTTCGGTACAAAAAGGGGGAAAAGGACTAGTGAAGTGCCAATTTATGAAGAATGGTAATAAGGGTACTAATGTGTAAGAGTATGGTTTGTAATAGTTTATGTTTAGTGGGTTTAAGTTTTATTTCCTATGTATAAGTAATAGGATCCGCCAAAAAGTTTAAAAGATTGATAAATTTTGTATAATTTTTTGTGTATGGGTATAAAGTGGGTATAAGTTTGAGTATAGATAAGGTAAAGGTGCTTCCCGGTATGCCTAAATTTAATTTATGCGACTCAACGTAAGTGTTTTACGTCACCAATAAAAATAAAATTTTATGAAAAATTATAAATTATACACCTTAATAACCATATACCACTTGTGTTGACATAAACTTATTATTGTTTGGTGTTCGCTCAACTAGTGGCAAATGTCTAACCCAACCATTTCCAAAGTCGATCACACAAGCACGTAGCATATCCTCGAGAGTTTGGATAGTTCTCTCGCTTTGTCCATCAGTTTGTGGATGGTACGCAGTACTCATATCCAAACTAGTACCCAAGGCCTTCTGAAGTGATCTCCAGAAGTGTGACGCGAATTTAGGGTCACGATCACAGATGATTGAGACAGGTATTCCATGCCTCGTGACTACCTCCTTTATGTACATTCTCGCCAATTTCTCTGTGGAATCAGTTTCTCTCATTGGCGTAAAGATTGCAGACTTAGTAAGTCGGTCAACAATCACCCAAATGGTGTCATGGCCTTGTGACGACTTAGGAAGCTTTGTGACAAAATCCATAGTGATATTGTCCCACTTCCATTGAGGTATCTCGGGTTGTACCAACAATCCCGATGGTCTTTGGTGTTCAGCTTTGACTCTAGCACACGTCAAACATTTGCTAACATAGGTGGCGATGTCGGCCTTCATATTGGGCCACCAATATAGCTTTTTCATGTCCTGGTACATCTTGTCAGAACCCGGATGGATGGAGTATTTTGATTTGTGGGACTCGTGCATGATCACAGTCCTCAAGTCACCATAACATGGCAACCAACTCCTGCCGTTTAAGCATAAGGTTCTGTCAGCGCGGGGTTCCAACTTTTCCTTCGGTATATCCTTCCTGATCATACCACCTACATCTTCGTTCTTGAGATTCTCTGGTTTTTGTGCTTCTGTCTGAGCATTCAAGATTTGTTTGGGAAGGTCCAAACCAATAGTCATCATTAAGGCTCGAACTCTTAATGGTTTAATTCGCTCTTTCCTGCTTAAAGTATCAGCAACAACATTTGCTTTCCCCAGGTGATAATGAATCTCACAATCGTAATCACTGAGCAACTCTAACCAATGGCGTTGCCTCATATTCAACTCCTTTTAGTCAAGTATGTGTTGTAGACTCTTATGATCTATAAGTATCAGCAACAACATTTGCTTTCCCCGGGTGATAATGAATCTCACAATCG
>BQNB010127500.1:0-19431 GCA_026074375.1 Tanacetum coccineum
GTGAAAGTTATGTTTATCCTTAGACTTGAGATGCAAGCAGGTTTTGTATGTATAGATGGCTGTAGTCTACCACTATACTATCAAAGGGTAGTTATAAAGACTATTTTCAGAAATATTTTAAAGTACATGACGGACACTTGTAGTCAAAACAGAATTTGTTCCTCCACATGTTTGGGAGTTAGATACTTACTGGGCCCCTCGATGGGTTGATCAGATGTTTGTGTGGCCGCATCCAAAGTGTAATTAAGATGATTTTTTTTACATTTGGTAATCTAGATCAATACAGATGCGAGAAACAGAATCGTTAAACTATGGAATGACTATTGATCCATATCCATATTTAACATTGTATCTGAAACAACATGATAAGACTAACTGAAACCATTGAAGGCTGAGTTGTTTACCAAAACTGCATACTCAGGTATTTCTGGGAACATTGATGATGTTGCTAGACTATTCGTCAATATTAGTATGTTATATTATATGACAAAGACATTCACAAGTGGGAGCTGTTGGTTTATGCTCATGTCATACAGATATTTATACAACTAAAAATATGTGGGCCTACGGGGTCACACACGTTTACAATTAGATATCATTCTATTAATGTTTATAATAATATATTTGTATATTTATTATTTATATTAATATATGATTTGACGAAAGAACACTAACGGTCATTAATTAGTTCGTTATGAATAATTAACAAATAAGGCTTTTTAATTAATGAGTAATTAAATGTAATTAACCATAAATAAAGAAAAAGTCAATAAGTCAACACCAAGGGGTGTTTTCCCTTGGTTCGACCGGCCTAAAGCCGAAAGAGGGGTGAGATTGGGTTTTGAGCTATCTTTTCCTCTAAGATATGTATTTTAGATAAACACTAATTTCATCTAGTATATAAGGAGGATCATAGAGCTCATAATTTACACAATCCTCTCTTCTCATTCCCTTCTCTTGGTGGAACGAAACAAACAACCCTTTAGGGTTTTTCCATTTTGATTTTTATTGTGTTCAATTGTTCGTTGGTCAAGAACTAGCATTCGGGTGACATCGTTTGACATGTAGTGTGGATACACGTAGAGACTATTTATTTTAGTAACTAGAAGTAGTGTTTGGTTCGCACGTTATTACACACGTGCATGTACTCGAAGTGTCTTCGATTCGTCACTAGCTTGGTTGCTAAAGGTATGTTTACTTGTTTATGTTTTTTATGATTAGTTGTATATGCTATATGTGATCTATATCCGCTGCTTAGATCTTTTAATATTAATGTAATATTAGATTATTTAGATAACGATTTCCAACATCTACCAAATGTGGTTTGTCTGTGTCTTAGTATTATCATAAGTTGAATTCATTATGGAAGGAATTTGATATTCTTACCAAACTTCCAGATTGTACTTGTCAAGCTAAGGCAGAATTAACTGATCATGATATATTGTTAAGACTAATGCAATTTCTTATGGGTATTGATGACATTTATCAGCCCATACGAAGCAGTCTTTTGACCAAGGAAATCCTTCCTGAAGTCAAGATGCATTTGTGATAATTGCTAGGGAAGAATCTCATAGAGGGATTCCTTTCAGTTTGTAAAATCTGAAAAACCTCAAGTGTCTGCTTTTGTTTCAAAATCTAATGACAAGAATAAAAAATGGAATAATACTAGTTGGAACAATAGCAGTGGTAATAACATGAAAAAGGGAAATTATGACAGTCTTTTGTGTAAGAATTATGATTTAAAGGGTCATACTGTTGATAGGTATTTTAAGATCATTGAGTATCCACCTGGTTTTAAAAAATGAAATTAAAGCCTACTAGCAATTTTAATAATAACAAGAGCAATAATCTTGATGCCAAGGGTGCGTCTATGGGTAACAATGATTCAAAAACTAGTAGTACCTTGTCTTTTACAAATGAACAGGTTATGAAATTAATGAGTCCGTTGAATGAGAAAACTTGTTCTGCTGCTTAAGCTAATATGGCATGTATTGAAACTTGTTCCTTCTTTAATTGCAATGCGTTTTTTAATCAACATTTTTATAAGTTTTTTGTGCTAACATAAAGATTAATGGAGTCAATTATTACTTGGGATGGATAATTGACTCAGGGGCTAATCAGCATATAACTAATAACACTAAAAACATGATTGATTTGGTTAATATATCTGAATTGAAGTTAACTGTTGCTCACCCAAATAGAACTCTTGCTAAAATTACTCATGTGGGAAATTTGAAGTTAAACAATGATGTCATTCTGTTTTATATTTTAGTTGTGCCTGAATACTGTGTCAGATTATTATATGTGCATAAATTGATTAAAGATAGCAAATTAAGTGTCGATTTTGATGAAACTCAATGCTACATTCAGGATTTGAGAAAAGAGAGAGTTTTAAGGACTGGTAGTGAATTTTGGTAGGTTGTACTTGTTTGATAAAAGTATAATAAGTCTGCTTATATTAATCAAAGTGAGTTTTTTAATCTGTCATGTTTCTAAGATGTCTCACACAATAGATTAGGACACCATGCTAATCAAGTTTTAAAACTATTAAAAGGATCTTTGAATTTAACTCATATTGATCATGAAACTCCTTGTGAGCTTTGTCATAAGGCAAAACAAAGCAGGGAATCATTTCCATTAAATTAAATAAGTTTGTTGTTTTTGGTCAATTGGTTCATCTTGATGCATGGGGTCTATATAAGGTGGTTAGCAAGGAGGGTTTTAGGCATTTTCTGACTATTGTGGATGACTGTACTAGGTCTGTTTGACTGTATATGCTTAAAACTAAAGATGAAGTGTTTTTAATATTTGCTAGTTTTTATAATTTAGTTTTAACTCAGTTCAACAAAAAAGATTAAAGTTGTAAGGTCTGACAATGGTACATAATTTTTAAATCATAAAATGAGTGATTTTTTGGACACCATGGGTATTGTGCATCAAACTACCTATGCTTATACATCACAACAAAAAGGTATAGCTGAGAGAAAACGTAGACATCTTTTAAATGTGGCTCGAAGTCTTATGTTCCAAGGGGGAATTCCTCTCATGTTTTTGTCTGAGTGTATTTTAACTGTTGTTTACTTGATTAATAGGCTTCCTTCTTATGTTTTGAGTGGAAAATCTCATTTTTCTTTAGTGTATGGTAAGGAACCTAACCTTTCTCATTTAATGAGTTTTGGGTGTTTGTGTTATGCTGCTATTGTAAAATGATCTGATAAGTTTTCTTGTATGTCTGAAAAATGCATTTTAATTAGGTATGTTAGTGGAAAGAAAGCTTATAAATTGTTTAGTCTTGAAAGTAGAAATGTTTTATACTCCGGAGATGTCAAATTTTATGAAATATTTTTTGTTGGGAATTATGCATTCCTGACTTAGTACCGTTAGTTATATTAGTTAGTACTCATAGTTGTAATTAGTACTGACAGTACAAAATAGTTAGTACTGATAAGTTAGTTAGTACTGATAGTATAAAATAGTTAGTACCATTTAAGAGATGATGGCTTGAGATATATAGGATAAGATATGCGATTATCTTTTACCGGTTTTGTAAGTCCGTAGGGTTTATCTTGTGTTCCTATAAAATGACCCCCTACGGCATTTAAAGAATACACTGATCTCAATACTAATCCAGATCTCATAGTTAGAAATCTGTAATAATTTTAGCAGATTAATACAAAGTTTTAGTATCAATAATCATTGTCCTTCTACATTATAAGTTAGTATCCCGCAAAACTTATAGTGTTTATAGTCATGTTTCTCTGTATTTGAGTGAGACTATCTATATTGCTACAACCCTTAACAAAAAAAGGTGAGATAAGATCTATATTCCGAGAAGATCTAAAAGTGGTATGCATAGCGCTGTAGAGAAACTCTGAGTAAGAAGAACAAAAACCAGTTATAAACCTCTATCTTACAAAGCTATTCAATGGCTGGATCAAAAGATGATACACCACCACCACCACCACCACCATCACAAACACCAACACAACAAACCCCTCACACTATTTCAACCATCAAACTTCCTATTCTTATGAAGGGAGAATATGACATATGGGCCATGAAAATGGAACATTATTTGGCCCATACAGACTATCCAACTGTGGAAGTATAATTCCAAAAAGGATGAAATGGTCCGAATAAATTTTGTTCTCAACTGATACAAATGGTTTAATAAAGGTTCTGCCTCCCAAGACTGCAGAAGAAATTTTAGCCAGAGAAAGAGAAAGAAAAGCAAGGACCACTTTGCTTATGGCTTACCACAAAGATCAGTAGCATGCGCTAAATTTCAACAATAACTGATGCTTAAAGAAATGATCTGTGGAGAGCTATTCAAATCTAAGGATTTATCGTGGGGACAAAGCGATTTGAAAGTCAATAGAAGAGATTATGCAGAAAGTATAATCTGAAAGGCAACAGTCTCTGTGATAGTCTTTCTCATATATCAAAACTCAAAGGGCTACATAAAGGCTATGACAGATTTCAGAGTCTTCTAAGTCAACTAGAGATTCATGGTGCAGGCGTCTCCACTGAAGATGCAAATCAAAAATTCCTTAGGTCTCTACCTTCTGTCTGGTCTCAAGTTTCCTTATAATCATGAGCACCAAGCCAGGAGTAGACAGTCCATCATTTTGTATGATCTTATAATTGTATCTTTGAGAGTCTTTGAGCTCTTGATAGTTAAAGGCTCAACTAGCTAATCATCCTAGCTAGCAGTGCAGAATGGGGCAATTGGTGTTCAGAGAACACTAGCATTACTATTTTAATTTAATACCGCTTATAGTGTTTCTAATTCTTCTAGTCATAACTCACAATATGAACATCCTTCATCATACTCCTTACTTGCAAATCTATCCAGTAGAGCCCACAAATTGTGATTCATGAAGATCTATGAGTAACATCTTGATGATTTGATTAAAAAGAACTAGAACTTGAAATGGCAGTGAGGCCAAGCGATTTTCCAGTATGGAGAATGACAAAGTTCTATGAATTTTAATAAAAAAAAACAACAAAAAGACAGGTATGAAAGCTACATTTGATGCCAAGGAACCGTTTGGTGTTTTGACAAAACCAAAGTCGAGTGCTATAGTTGTCGACAAAGACAGGCATTTTGCTAGAGAGTGCAATCCAATGGTCAAATCATATAGTATCAGAGGAGAAAGCAGATGCTTTGGATACACTTAGGATTAAGGATAAAAAAATGGGAGGAGATCGGTAAACAGGATGACTCTTAAAAGGAGCGCTTTGGTGAACCTTGATAGATAGGTTTATTGTCCAGTCACTCATAAGATGAAACAAGAGAACTATCTTTGATGCTGCAGCATTTCAGGCTCAGCAACACAGAGTTAACCTCTCTTGTTCAAAAGAATGTAAAGAAACTTATCCTAAAACTTAAAAAATTTGTATGGATGAACAGAGTGGAACAACTGTGATGATGCCAGAAAGAAAATACTGGCATATACTCAGCTTAAAAGAAAGTTGAAGCACATTAGATGCATCAATCAACAAAGTCAACTTTGGTTATGAGATAAGATAAGTTTATGAAATTGACTTAGATGATAAACTGACGTCCATACATACCGATAAAGAAACTATTAGCAAAAAGCGAAAAAAGAAAAAAAGAATTAAAAGCTAAAGTAGAAAATGGCACAACTCTTCTAAAATCTTATATTAGTTTTGCTAAATAGTCAGAATATAGTAACTAGATAAGGCTGGGACTTGTATTATTAAACAAGCCTCAAAATAAACACCTTATGAACTTAAACTGGAAAAATACCAATCATAAAGCTATATAGATGACCTTTTAGATGTCATGTGACCTTCCTTGAATACCATTGATCCAAGCTGTGGCAAGTTTGATGGGAATCAGATGAAGGAATTTTTAGTAAGAGGTAATTCCAACAAACTAAATGGATTTAATGGTATACCAATTTAGAAACCGAAGAGATAGAAGGAAATCTGGACATAACCTTTTTAAAAATAAACTCAATGTCAGGGAAGGTGCGACACCGAACTTTGGATTTTGAATCTTGATTGATTTAACGACTCAAGTTAAGTATCATCCTATGAGATCAAGAATCAAGCTAACAGACATTGCATGTCCAAAAGTGAAGCTAATCCATAGTGTAGGATACAGAAGATAGATAATGATGCAAGAAATTCTAATCGAAGCTAAGAAACTGCTCATACTACTTTATACTACCAATATGGGTCCTTCTTATACTCAACAGTCAAGAGCTCAAAATAAAGAATGCAGGTGAAGAACGGAACAAAAAGTCTGAATTAAAGACAAATGAGAAGCCATAGACTAGTGAGATCAAGTCTTTGATGAGCTTGAAATGCTAAGGACAAGACGGGATGCAATAGAATGCAGCTGAAGCTCTCAGAAAGGAGTTTGCAAAGATACAGAGGATTTGCTTCTTCAAGCAGGACTGCTAAAGCTAGCAGGTACTAATAGAAAACAGTTAATACTGCTAGCACACCAGATATGACGAAGCTAGTGTCCTTAATGGGACTATCCGTCAATATGTATACACATCCAATCATGTATTCTGAATGCCTGCTTCTTGAGGATATGTATGACTATCCTACAGATGGTATTTTACCAAAGCATCTTATGATATGAGGTGCAGTGTCTGACTTACAAATTTAGAAACTATTGAGAATGTAAGTCCAATTCCCACATTCAAGGATTAACTCTATCAAATCCTTCGACTCTAAATCTTGGAGATCCAAACTCAACAGTTTCAAACAAGGAGCAGAAGTGACACAAAGATCACTGGAGCCCAATGCTTTTGTCTAAGTTTATATCAAAAGCTAGAAGAAATAATCATTAAAGGACTTCCAGCATAGTTTATGTTGCTTGTTTTCTTATCTCAAAGTGAACCTAAGAAGATATCTTAAGCACTGAAGATGAGATTGGGTTGATGCTATGCAAGAAGATCTGTTGCAATTCAAGCTTCAGAAAGTTTAGATTCTTGATATATTTTGCCGTTTTTTTTTTTTTTTTTTTTTTTTTTTTTTATTTTTTAATTTTGGGAAGAAGCAATTGAACAAATTAGGTGTACAAATAGAGAAGGATGAAAGAGGTGTTGTGGTTAGAAACAAGGCAAGTTGGTTGCTCAGGGACATAAGCAAAAGGAATGGATAGATTATGATGAGGTTTTTGCTCTTGTGGCTAGGATTGAAGCCATTAAGATCTTTTTAGCCTTTGCTTCTTACATGGGATTCATAGTCTATCACATGGATGTGAAAAGTGTCTTCCTGTATGGCAAAATTGATGAAGAGGTATATGTGTCTCAACCTCCAGGTTTTGTAGATCCTAAGGTCCCTAAGAAGGTCTACAAAGTAGGAAAAGCTCTCTATGGTGTTACACCAAGCTCCCAAGCCTGGAATGCTCTATTATCACTTTCTTGTTGAAGAGTGGATACATAAGAGGAACTATTGACAAGACTCTTTTTATTAAGAAGGACAAAAATGATATCATGTTAGTACAAGTTTATGTGGATGATATTATTTTGGTATAAAACAAAGAATCTTGTGTGAGTAATTGAGGCATTGATGAAGAGTAGATTCAATGAGTTCATGGGAGTCTCACCTTCTTCCTGATTACAAGTCAAACAAAAAGAAGATGGTATCTTTATAAGATCAGGACAAGTAGTTGCAGAAATCTGAAGAAGTTTGAATTTGCCAGTTTAAAGACTGCTATTACACCAAATGAGACCCAGAAGCCTTAGTCAAGGATGAGGAAGCTAGTGTTGTGGATGTTACACCTTTATATATCACTGATTGGCTTTAATGTACTTGACTTCGTTCTAGCCTGATATATTTTGTCATCAGTGCTTTGTTCTAGGTTTCAGGTCACTCCCAAAGACCTCCTATCTAATGCTTAAAGAGAATCTTAGGTATCTAAAGCAAACCCAAACTGGGCCTTTTGGTATCTTAGAATTGTCATCATATGACCTAGAAGCCTACTCAGATAGTGACTAAGCTGGAGCAAAAATCTTACAGGAAATCCTACAACTAGGAAGGTGTCAACTGTCTTGGCATGAGACTTATTTCATGCAATGCAAAAAGCGAGACAAATATGTCTACTTTCTACTACAGAAGGCAAATATGTTGCTGCCAAATAGCTGTGGGAAAGTTTGTGTGTATTCAAAAATCAACTGTTAGACTATGGTTTTCAATTCTCATGAACAAAAGATCTACATGATAATAGAGACTATATGCTTTGTAAATAATCCGTATTTCAATCCTAAACAAAGCATATGAATTAGTCACCACTATCATTAAAGGATGCTTATTAAGAAGAAAACTTATCAGGTGCTAAAAGATACAAGGGTGGCACTGATGACAATGTTGCTGATCATCTAACCAAGCATTTGATGTTAAACAGGTTCTAGTTCTTGTAGTAACTATTAGGGATAGATCAATTCATAAACTGGCATTAGCTAAGGGAGGCAATAATGATTATGTTGTATATTTTGTATGAAGTGGTCCAAGTGCAAAGAAATCTGTGACCATAGTGATGATTTTCATGGAGTTATTTGGGTTTTAGAGAGTCATTGGAAAGAGATATAAATGGTACTAAAGAACTGTTGTTGCCATACTTGTTCATTCTTTGTTGACAGAAAGTTATGCACCGACATGCAAAGTAATACCGTTGGGCAAAGATAGTACCGCTATAGAGACGTTGGAGAAAATATTTGCCAAGGGTCTAAAGTGTAAATGAAACGTTTCTTTGATTTTTGGTTTGTCAACCTATAAAGCACACATCTCAATTGCACAGTTGAATCAGCTGTAAACTCTTAATCGCTTTTATTCTATCAAACCCTAATCTTTTACTCATCGTCGCTTATCAATTCATCAAGTATGGCTGTTCTTGAATCATGCCCTAAACACAACAGAGGGGTCCGTTATTAGAAAAGGCGGAGAGGGGAGATACAGAGTATGTGTTGAGATTATCAGCTTTCTTACGCGAAGCTCCATTCACTATGCTCTCACTGTAAGTCCTGTAGTCTCTACTACATTTGTTGAACAGTTTTGGATGTCTGCTAAATCCAAAATAATCAACAATGTTGAGTATATTACTGCCAACGTAGCTGGCAAGCCTGTGTCCATCTCAGAGGCATCAATAAGAAGTGATCTTTTTTTTATGATGCTGATGGGATAGATTCTTTGCCAAATCAGGCTATATTTGATGATATTCAGCTAATGGGGTATGAGGGGGACCAAACTGTCTTAACATTTAACAAAGCTCTGTTTTCACCCCAGTAGATATTTCTTTTTCATACCATGAATCACTGCATAAGTGCACTTCTTGGGATCAAATTCCCATTAATATTACCACAACAGTAATTTGCTTAACCACTAATCAGAAATATAATTTTTCTAAATTAATTTTTGATGGTATGATGTAACACTTGGATGCAAAGAAAAAGTTTGTTATGTATCCAAGATTTATTTCAGTCTTTTTGGATACACAACTAAAGAATGTGCCTGTGCCCTTAGACCATTTCCATATTAATGCTTTGACTAGTAAAGTTTTCTCTTTTATGGTTAAAAAGGGAAAACATTTTTCAGGGAATGTAACACCCTTATTTGATTCTATGTCTGGTTCTACAACTGGGAATGAGGGATGACACTTATAAGACAATCTGAACCTTAACCCATACCCTCTCCTCCTTACCTAAGTGAAGACCAACATGAGACACAGACTAACCCTTCTCCCAGACCTTTACCTACTACTCATATTCTTGATTCCATTCCAGAGGGTTCTGGTGGGAATCATGGAGGTCAGTCATCCAGTGATAGATCCCTTTTAGGGAATGAGGGTGGCATGACACTCCAAAGTGTGTATGATCTTTGTATCTCTTTGTGTACACAGGTTACAGATCAAGCCAAAGAAATTAAACACTTGAAGGCACAAATCAAGAAGCTTAAGAAGAAAGCCAAACCTGTTATCACACACCACAAAGCTTGGATGAAGAGTGTATCCATGAAGCAAAGATTGGCGGGAAAGAAATCCTTGAAGAAACAGTGGATGCAAAAGGAGTCTGTATCCAAACAGGGGAGGAAACCTGCCAAAGCTGAACCTACAGTCCATAAAGATCCAGCTTTTGATGAGCTTGATGATGATACAATGGACTATATGGAGACTGAGGATGCTCAAGATGTGGGGAGGACAAGCTATGTGGTGCATGAAGAGAAGGAAAGTGCAGAAAAGGGAGTTAGTACTGAAGATCCACTTAGTACTGCTCAACCAAAAGTTAGTACTGACAAGCCTAAAGATAGTACCAACAAACTAGATGAAGGTACTGACAAGCCAAAATGTTAGTACTGACAGACCAGATGAAGGTACTGTTGATCAAAATAAAGGAAGAAGTGCTACTCAAACAGCTCCAACAACAACTACTCCAATAATATTTGGTGATGATGAGACCATTGCACAAGTCCTTATCATAATGAGTCAGAACAAGGAGAAGCTCAAAGAAAAAGAAAAAAGAGTAGAGCTTAAGGATGTTGAGGAGACTGGGAGACCTAGGCCTACTTCAACAAGATCATTATTAACATTAAAGCCTCTTCCAAAGATTGATCTCAAAGATAAAGGCAAAAAGATAATTGAAGAGGAAGATGAATCTGATACTGATTTAGAAGATATTACTGAAGCTGAAAAGAAATTTAAGCAGCTTGCTATGGATGAAGAGGTGGCCAAAAAGGTGCAAGAGGATTGGGAAGCAGAAGAAGAAGTGAAAAAGTTAGCTAAGGAAGAAGCTACAAAGGCTGCACTCTCTAATGAATATGATTTCATTCATGCAAGACTTAATGCTGACAAGATACTTGCTGAAAAACTTCAAGAGGAAGAGAGAGAAATATATACTATTGAGCAGAGAGCCAAATTTCTTCATGACACCATTGTTGCCCAAAGAAGATTTCTTGCTCAACAAAGATCTGAAGCTATCAGAAATAAACTCCTTCAAGAAATTAGCTTAGGAACCAAATGATGACATATTTGAAGCATGTTGAAGGCAAAAAGCATTCTAATCTTAAGACCAAGGTTTTTGAATAAAATAACAGCTGTGTAAGACAAAATTAAACAAGGTCTGATGATAGTTTTCATAGCTATTGTTTCGCTGAAGATGAAAAAGTAATCAATGAGATGAATGAACAAGTTGCTGATGCTTCTAAGAAGAGAGTAAAGAAAGATGACAGTATTAAGGGAGAAATTAAAGAAAAGACTGAACTAGAAAAAGAAAGCTTGGTATAAGGAAAAGATGAATGATCTAAGAAAATAAGTTCCACTTTCTAAATACGATGAAGAGTTAAGATTGTGTTTAACTATATTTCTGGGTATGAAGAGATGAAGGAAGTGATTATGAGATACTTGACAAGAGTATCCTATCATAGAATGAGATCTGAGTATCTAATAACCAAACCACAGTATGATGAGACTGAAGAGATAGAACTGTTTATCTTAATGGTGATTAAAGTAATAGACAAAAAAGATACTTCAATACTTGATGGCAGTGCTTTCAATTCTTGATAGAGATAACAACTGACTTATATCAACTTGTGATAACAGCATACCAATATAGAAACACCTGAAGGATTTGACAAAATACTTTGGGAGATTTGATAAGCATGTTCAATCAAAGTGGAAATGATGAGTTTTGGAATGCACAGCAAAATTGGAAGATAGTGAGCTGGAAGCTACATAGTTCTTCAGGGATACACACTATAATGACTGATGAAGGAATAGTCATTCATATGCTTGTAGAGAATAAGTATCCTTTGAAAAAGGAAGTGCTGTCACAATTGCTTAAGTTGAAGTTAGAAACTGAAGAAGACAGTACTATGGCTTTGGAACTGATTAGATTTGTCAAGAAGCAGATTGCAGAGTTAGAACCTGAAGACTCTGATGGAGATGAGAAGGATCTTTGAGTGTTGGTTCTAAGACCACACAACAAATGGTCATCAGTTCACCATGCTTAACAGGCATAAGAACTGGCTAGTCCATAAGCAAACGGCTTGTGGTAAAGACTTCTCAAATCCGTTTATGGTTGACAATTTACCAAAAATTGTAGGGTTTTCAACTCACCTTGCTTCATGGTTAAGAGTTGGCTAGTCCAGGATCAAACAGTTCCTGGTAAAGACTAATCAAATCTGTTGATAGCTGATAGTTTGCTAAAAACTATATGGTTATCAATGCACCATGTTATGGCAATGAAGCATTGACTAGTCCAAAAGCAAACGGCTTTTGGTAAAGACAAGTCAAATCCGTTGATAGTTGGTAGTTTACTCAAAACTACAAGGTAATCAATTCACCTTGTTGTTTACAATGAAGAATTGGCTATCCCAGAGCAAACGGCTACTGGTAAAGGAATACCAAATCCGTTAATGGCTGGTAGTTTGCCAAAAACTATAAAGCCAACTGAGTTGGATGTTGCTGTGTTGCTGAAAAGACAAGTTGCTGATGAAGATGGATAGCTGAAGATATAAAAAATTATTAAAGATCAAGATCAAGATTTGACAAAGTGTTTGGATACATCCTCCAAGAGCTTAAGAAGAATAAACTGAAGAAACATGAAGTTAAACAAGTTCAACAATCATGTTTAGGGGAGGATTGTTGGGAATTATGCATTCCTGACTTAGTACCGTTAGTTATATTAGTTAGTACCGATAGTTGTAATTAGTACTGACAGTACAAAATAGTTAGTACTGATCAGTTAGTTAGTACTGATAGTATAAAATAGTTAGTACCGTTTAAGAGATATGCATGAGATATTATAGGAAAAGATATGCATTATCTTTTACGCGTTTTGTAAGTCTGTTAGGGTTTATCCTTGGTCTATAAAAGGAACCCTACGGCATTAGAGAAGACACAGATCTCATATACAATCTCATATCTCATAGTTAGTAATCTGTAATCGTTTTAGCAGATTAATACAAAAGTTTAGTTATCAATATTCATTGTTCTTCTTAGCATTATAAGTTAGTTTTCGCATAACTTATAGTGTTTATAGTCATTGTTTCTCCTGTAGTTTGTGTGGATATATCCATATTGGCTACAACCCTTAACAAGGTAGAAAGATCTATATTCAAAAGGATCTACAATTTTTCCTTATAAAATGGCTAATTCTAAGTCTGCTATTGAGCTAGAGTCTGAAGTGATAAATTTGAACTTTTTGATTTTGTTGAGTCTGAAACACCATCTAAAACTCCTGTCCTATGACCCAATGATGACGAGGAAGGACATATGGTAGTAGAGAAGGTAGTATGCATCAACCAATTGTTGAAAGTGACTTAGATCATTCTGGAAGTGATGTTCATTTACATCAACCAGGTCCTGATAATGTCACTGCTCAACCTGGATATGGTGTGTTACATACTGCAACTCCTTTAGGTGATAATATTCAATATGGGGGCAATGAAGTTCCAAGTTTAGAGGTTCCAGTTCTTGTTTTTCAAAACATTCCTAAAACTCAAACAGAGGAAAGTAGTCTAAGAAGGTCTAATAGATCTTCTAAATTGCCTGCTAAATTGAATGATTTTGTGTTAGATAATAAGTGAAGTATGGTTTGAATAGATATGTTAATCAGTGTCGGCTTAATGCTGAAAATTGTTGTTTTGTTTCTAATCTGAATAATTCTTTTGAACCTTCTTCTTTTGAAGAAGCTTAAAAAGATATTAACTGGGTGAATGCTATGAATGATGAAATGCATGCATTATATGAAAATGATACTTAGGATATAACTGATCTTCTAGTTGGTAGATTTTTTTTGAAGCAAACAGGTTTTTAAAATAAAATATAAATCAACTAGTGAAGTTGACAGATTTAAAGCAAGATTAGTTGCTAAAGGGTTTAATCAGAGGGAAGGTATTAACTATGAAGAAACATTTAGTCTTGTTGTTAAAATGGGAACTGTGAGGTGTTTGATTAGTCTTTCTATTCAAAAAGGTTAGAAATTATATCAAATGGATGTTAACAATGCTCTTTTATATGGAAACTTAAATGAAGAGGTTTATATGTTACCTCCTCTTGGTTTTTTTAAAGAAGGAGATAACAAAGTGTGTAAACTTAAAAATTCCTTGTATGGCTTGAAGCAAGTTCCCAGGCAATGAAATTACAATTTGGTTGAGACTTTGTTTAAAGCAGGTTTTGAACAGTCTAAAAATGATCACTCTTTATATATTAAAACTAAATGAGATGTATCTTTATATCTTTTAGTTTATGTTGATGGTTTGATCTCAACTGGTAACTCTGAGATTGAAATTGAAGAGTTTAAAAAGTTTTTAAGTAACAAATTTAAAATCAAGGATCTAGGAGAATTGAAATGTTTCCTAGGAATTGAAGTTTTGAAAACTAAAACTTGATTATGTTTAAACCATAGGAATATTGTTTAGAGCTGTTACATGAGTTTGGTTTACTAGATTGTAGACCAGTTGTACACCCTTGCCAGAAAATGTCATTTTAGCTCACAAGGAATGTGATGATGATAAGTATTTGAAAAATATTACTAGTTATCAAAAATTGATGAGTATGTTAAATATCTTACTATGACTAGGCCTGATATTTCATACGTTGTTCACTGTTTAAGCCAACACATGCATGCATATTTGCAATCTTAATTTAATATTGTCTTAAGAGTGCTTAAGTATTTGAAACTTGCACAGGAAGTGGTATTGAGTTTTCTAAAACTGATGATACTTTTAAAGTCATTCCTTTTTCTGATCTAGATTGGGCAAAGTGCCATATGACCAAAGGTCAGTATCTGGATATTTTGTTTTTGTTAATGGGTGTTTAGTTTCCTGGAAGAGCAAGAAGCAGGCTACCTTGTCTAAGTCTTCAGTTGAGGCTGAATACAGTGCAATGGTCTCTGCTACTTGTGAGGTTATATGGATATTGAAAGTTTTAAAGGATTTGAATTTGGATAATCTTGTTACTGTCACATTATTTTGTGATAACAAGTCAGCTATCCATATTGCTGTTAATCCAGTAATGCATGAAAAAACCAAGCATTTTGATATTGACGTACATCTTGTGAGAGAGATAGTTGCTTCAAGTTCGATCAAAGCTGAAAAGGTTGACTATAAAGGTCTTATTGCTGATATATTAACTAAGGCTCTTGGGTCTGCACAACATACTATGTTGACAAAAAGGTTAGGTATGGTAAACATGTTTGTTTCATAAGCTTAGGGAAGGTGTTAAAACTATAACATCTAATAGAATGTGTAGTATAAAATTAGGTAAAAGCCATATATTACCAACGTACTTTTCATATTTTTCTGATTTGAATTATTTACCTTTTTATTAACACGAAAACCCACGTACTTTCAAATTTTAAACTGACTTGAAACACATTATATATTTAATATCCACGTGTATTTTTATTTTATTTTTTGTGGTGTTATTTACTTTTTTTAATGGATATTTAATATATAATGTGTTTCAAGTCGGTATAAAATTTAAAAGTACGTGGGTTTCCGCGTTAATAAAAATGTAAATGGTTCAAGTCTAGAAAATATAAAAAGTACATTGATAATATATAGTTTTTACCCTAAAAAATTAATGCATAATGATATATTTGTTCCTTATGAATATCATGGACATATTGTATCAATCCTTACTGTACATATAGCAAACTTATGAAACATTTAGGGCTTATTTGAATATATATATAGTTATATTTCAGCTAACATAACTTTTGTCTAGCTGTGTTGTTTTTTTGTTTCTTTAAGGTTTTTTTATGGAAATATCAGCTGTATATATACTCTGTATCCGATCTAGGATTTCATTATTACTTCTCAAAGCTTATATCACTCAAAAGGCTCTCTCCAGTTGTCATATTGGATTCATCATTGTTGTTGGTTTATTCAGTTTAAGATCATCTTGATCTTTAGTTTGTTTAGGCTTTAGTTTTCTGGGTTTGTAGTGTGAGTTATTGTAATCAGACTGCATCCGTGTTGGGGACAGTCTATAGTTTTTTGTGTATGTTTGGTCAGCACCTATTTAGGGACTAATCTTCTTGTATTGTTCATTAATAAAAGAATCACTATAGGGGAGGTTGGCTGGGTGATTTAGAAACCTTTTGTGTTTTGGTACCATTTTTACAAAAACTATAAAAAATCATATTTTCTTAGCAATACAGTAACGTAGTGTTTGGTA
This sequence comes from Tanacetum coccineum, assembly GCA_026074375.1. Classification (NCBI taxonomy): domain Eukaryota; kingdom Viridiplantae; phylum Streptophyta; class Magnoliopsida; order Asterales; family Asteraceae; genus Tanacetum; species Tanacetum coccineum. Next base: position 16,163 of record BQNB010127500.1, read on the forward strand.
TGATGTAATGAAAGTTGGAATAAAAACGATATTACGATTGAATGAAAATATCTTGTTTGTTTTCAATTATACAATGTAATAATTCATTACAAGGAATGACTCATTACATCAAAAACTACTATTTTTATTCCATAGGGGTCCCTCCTTTTTTATTACGTCTTCTAAATGTAATCAAAATTACATAAAAGTCTACTATTAACTCACCACATTAAATAAACTTGTTATTAACAATGGACATCTTAGTCTTTTTCTTATCGATTGCATTTCGTCACATCATAGCAACCAAACACTATTTATAAGGGTAATAAATTATTACAATACATCATTTATTCCATTACGTTGTTTATTTCAATTATTTAACATTTTATTTCGTCACACCAAATGAACCCTATGTAAACATGTTAGAATTTGGTAGTCGGTTCCGCAAGTTATACGTTAGAAATACGAAAAGTATGGTTTACTTCACGATTTATATTTAAATAGTTATTTAATTAATTACTTGTTTAATTAATTATGTAAAATATTCTAAATATAGAACCGAGGGACTGAACCGGACAAAACCCGAACCTCATGGAGCCCTTTGTTTGGCCGAACTCCATGAAGGTTCTACAAGGGGTGTTTGTGGCCGACTATTTGAGAGGAAAAAAGGGAAGGAGAAAGATTTGTTTTAATTATAATAATTATACTAATCTTTTCCTACAAGATTTAGGGTATTGAGGTGCCTATATAAACACACCTCATATCCCTCATTCTTTAATTCATTCATTCTCTAATCACCTAAGTTTTTGGTGCTCTCTCCCCTCTCCTAAAAACCCTAACCGAATTCCCTAAGGGAATTTCGACTCTCTCCCCATAACCGAATTCAACCAAACACCCTTATAAGGTTTTTGGTTTTCTGTTTTTCACTTGATCTCCCTGCTTGACAAATCAAGGTACGCGTGGTGGTTATTTGGTAAATCCAAAAAAGGTGATGAATTAGGGTTTTATTTATATAAACCTAATTAGAGTTTGTTAGATTGGTTCGACTTCAAAAGAGAACGCAAGGCGTGCGTTTGGTTTTGATATTACACTTGGTGCTTGTTCGTGAAGATAAGACTAGCAAATACTTACATACTTGCTTGACGTGTTTGTGTGAGCAACCGTAGTGGCGTTTTATTTTAGACGCTTATTATATTCAAGAATAATCGTAAAAGGTACGCTTTCCTTATTTATGATGTGTTAACCTACTTGCCATAACTAGATCCATCCGCTGCGCACTCGTGGCTAAATTGGTTAGCTAGATTATTAAATCCCAACAAAAAAGAGATAAAATAGACAAGGGGTATCGATCATAACACCCATATGAAAATGAGAATAAATCTTGGAAACTATGAAAAGGTGAAGTGCCATGAAGGGTACCCTCCGGCCAGAGGTTACGAAGCGTCCGAAATTCATAAATCGACAAACGAAGTCAAACATTTGAGTTGTCGCAAACTTCGTGGATACCTCTCTCTTCATTTTCTCGCTATTTAAGTATTCTATTCCCATGCATCTCTTCATATTCAAACTCTCCTCTTTATTTCCGTCTCTAAATGGCTGCTAAACTATGTTTTGTTGGGTTTTATAATCTAATTAACCCTATTAATTATTATCATGAGTACGCAGCAGAATAAATGATCACGTGTAGAACACAATAATTAACAAGATAGAAAACATGTACCTTTTAGCACGAAACGATACACCGTTTAAAGGTAACCGTAAACACCGTCTTCTATATACGCATGTGTATAATACAGCGTGTAACCACTAAAATCAAAGGTATGATTCCTCTAAGCTTCCACACACTATACGTTCTTAGCAAACGACGAGGTATGCTAGTACTAGTAGTGTATAACAAACGATCTTCTTCGTCTCTTAATTCTATCAACTTACGAATAAGGAATCACTAAGATGTGACGATCAAACTTAAACAAAAAAACTCAAAAGCATTTGGTTTGTTTGTTCGAGTGTGACAAAACCAAATTCCCAATAACTTAAAGCCGGTTTCACAAAAGAAGGTTAGTCGACCTTTTGGTTTTTTAGTTTTCCAAGTTATATCATAATGAAAAACTAAACCATATTTATAGACTAAGAATAAAACTCCTAATCCTATTAGGATAGTCACAACCGGGTAGGGAAAAAAAAGAAAAGGCAACCAAACCCTTTTGTCTTTGGTTTATTAATAATTAGTCCCTCACGTTCAACCATTAAACGCTTAACTAATTATTTAATACTCGTTAACTTTTAACGATCGTTTGTTATACATTTAATATATATTACATTAATATATTTACTCGTCATTTAACATATAAACGTGTGCGTCCCCTTAGGCTCGAAAATATTTCCGGACATATATTAATTCATATATGGTCATAATCTAACAATTTAGTCATTTAATTTGGCAAGGGACTACAAGTGTACTTATAAGTTCTCCACTTAAACAAGTCCACTTTCGAAAAGATAGGAACTGAACATGCAATTTGACAAAACCACACGGACAGTTTACTCTTGTGATAGTGATACATAGTCAAGTAAAATGCAATTTTTGCATTGATTACTAATCAATTATCATCTTGAACTAGTTTATATGCTTTGACTATCGACAATAGACACTTATTATGAGACAAAATGAATAGCAAAGTGAACCTTACTTTGTGACGGAAGAACATTTATGGATAATCGATAAAATGGAATGACTATTATAGGCGAGTTTGGCATTGGACTTTTAGAAGTAACTATATGGTTTTGTAATAAACGATTTGGATGAAATATTATAAAGATGACATGTTATTTTGTTATTTTAAGTTATGACAATGACACAATCGACTAAGTTTTACGTACTTGATTATCCGCGACTTGAACTAGTACAAAATCGCGCTTTGAAAGAATGTAGAAGGATAACAACGCGTACAATGCAATCGGATGGAGGAATGCAATCATCATCATCATAATCTGCCATAGTATTTTATGTCAAGTGAATACGATTCACAATCTTTTAAGCTAGTTTGCTGTCATCATTTAAATTCGTGCGACGAGAGGACATATTTGTAAAGTTAAAAGGTTTTCGCGTTGAAAAACTTAATTGTTTCTCTTGTAAGATTGTTAAGAAGATCGCTCACATGGTATAAAAAAAGTTCACTTAAATACAACCCGCCGAGGTAGAAGAAACTCGCCCATCACCTATGTTTCACAAAACATGGTCTGCAAAGTTGTATTCAGTTTATGGTTAAAATTTTGTTGGTTGCAGTAAA
>BQNB010127501.1:3326-19430 GCA_026074375.1 Tanacetum coccineum
TATTGGGTATAATCGTGGGTAATTGTTGAAGCGTAGATAAATTTACATGCTTCCGGTTATGCTTAAACGTACATTTATCGCGAAACGTTTTTAACTTACGTAACCAATAAAACAAATGAACGACGACCATAATTATCATTAAAATAATTATATAACACATGATTGATGTAAACGTTTGATGGTTTAATGCCCGTTCACATAAAACGATAATATTTGGCGTACGCGATTTAACCTAACGTTTACAATTTCAAGTAAACGCGTACAATACAAAAGGTACATTGTGGATTTGTCGATGTCGTCAATGACTTGAAAACACAGGGTGTTATTACTCCTATCTATTAATACCTTGCGAAGGAAACTCTACCAGCGGATATGAAGAAAGAAAGGGCAATTAAACGCAAGTCGTGGCGGTTTGCAGTTATTAATGGGATACTCTATAAGAAATCTTTTCTCGGTCTGTGGCTAAGGTGCGTAGGGTCACTTCAAGCCAACTATGTTCTAAGAGAGATACATGAAGGATATTGTAGCATGCATGCAGGCACACGATCCGTTGTGGCCAAGGCTTTGCGTGCCGGTTACTATTGGCCTACCATGCACAAAGACGTAAGAACGTTATTAAGAGCATGTCAAAATTGTCAAGTTCATAAACCCATCCTATGGAACCCGCAGCAGAAGCTAACCCCAATTACATCTTCATAACCATTTTACAAATAGGGAATTGACATATCCGGACCTTTTCTGGAAGGCCTAGGGAAAGTCAAATTCTTAATAGTAGCCATGGATTATTTCACAAAATGGATTGAAGCAAACCCAGTCGCGACTATCACTTGTAATCAGATCAAAAAATTTGTTGGGGACAACATTGTGTGGAGGTTCAGACTTCCTGAAGAGATCATCTTAGACAATGGAAAATAGTTTCGAGACGATCCATTTAAGGACTGGTGTGAAAAACTATGTATCCATTAACATTTTGCCTCTGTAAAACATCCGCAGACTAATAGACTCGTGGAAAGAGAAAATTGCAGCTTAGGTGAAGGAATAAAAGTAAGGTTGGAAGCAAGAAGCAAGAACTAGATGGAAGAACTCCCTCATGTTCTATGGGCACACCGCACAATGATAAAATCTAGCAACGGAGACACCCCGTTCTCATTAACGTACGAAACAAAGGCAGCCATTCCAGCAGAGATAGGCATGCCTACAATCAGAACAACGGAAGTGGACCAGGTACAAAACAATGAAGCTTTACAAATCAACCTAGATATCTTGGAAGAAATAAGAGAGGAAGCAGCAATACGCGAGGCCAAGAGTAAAGCAAAAATGGAAAAATATTACAATACAAAAGTTCAAAGTACAAGCTTCAAACCAGGAGATCTCATGTATCGTAACATAGATGCAAGCCGAGCAGAAGACACAGGAAAGCTAGGCCCCAAGTGGGAAGGACCATACGAGGTAATGGAAGCACTTGGAAAGAGAGCATACAAGTTAAGGGATCGTGAAGGAAAGCATCTTCCGCGGACTTGGAACATCAGCAACCTCAAGAAGTGTTATGTTCACAAAATGTAAGCAACTCACCCATGCGAACTCCGCAGTGGGGGTAATGCACTTCAATCTATGTTATTTTATGCATTGTAATGTCTTTTGAAATTTCAATAAAAAGTAAAGCCTAGCTACCTTCACAAATTTTCCATAGAACTTTTCGTTCTTTATTCTATAAAGATATCTTTTTTATGTGATTAAGGCCCGCACACAGTAGGGCATGACCCAATCAAACGTTATCCTGTATAACAAAGGATGAGTAACCTCAAAATTAACTCAATTATACATAAGAGGTATTGCAAACCCAGTATAGAGAGAATAACCCACAAATATTCAAACAAAGACTATCAGAATAAATATATCATAACATTAACAAGATAGCAAGGTCAAGGTTAAACACTAAGACATTAAAAGTTATGCAAGTGTAAGTTGCCGCACACAAAAAGGTCAACAGGCAACCGCGACACTAAAAATGGACAAAAACACTTAGAAAAATTATACATACATAAGTGGCTACAACAAAAAGGTCACATGCGACCAAGCCCAGGGATTATAACAAGCTACTAAGAGATGTCTAGCTCCGCATCCTCAACGTTAGGGAAAGGGTTAACATCCGCACCTGCACCTGTCTGCCGATCCGCACTGGTACCTTCTTGACCATCCGTACGAACAACATCATAGTCATCTGTGGAAATAGGAGGAATGGAGCTTGTAGAAGCAAAAGTAACGGATAAGGCCGTGGTAGTATCGGGAGCAGTACCGGAAGTACCTTCTGTACCTTCTAAAGCAGCGGAGGATAAAGGCTCAGATAAAGGAACAAAGACACCACGAAGAGCAGATATATGATTGGCAATATTTTCCCTGATCTTCCAGACCCGAGAGTTGGAAACATCTAATGAAAGTGATAAGGCAGTAGCACCTATGACATGCTGATCCGGATAATGATGGATAGGAACCATCAGCAGATTAACATTAGGCTGCGACAAACCCAATCTTTCAGCAAGAGTGCCCTCCAAACGAAGAAGGTTCATTATCGTGTCAACACTGGCATCTTTGTTCAATTTTAACTCCCCAATCAAGGAAAAATTGACACTCTGAAGGCGTTGCAAGGCAGATAAATAATCAGCTTCCGCAGATGAGTTATACGCAACAACGTCGGTCAATTTTCTACCCTCTAAACCGTGGGTAATTCTGGCAGATAATCCTTCCTGCATACCCTTCTTGACGGCTTTACCAATCGCCGCTCTAAGAACAGACAGATATTCAGTAGAATTTAAGCATTTGGCAATGGCAAGTTCCATGCCGTGCGTAAGTAGCCACCGGCATCCAGAAATGGTAGTCAAAAGATGCGGGTAGAATTTTTCCTCAAGGTGAAGGGCCATCTCAACAAAGTCGGCACATAACTTATCAAACTTTTCATTCACTTCTGCCATCTTTTCATCCTGAAACTTCTCAAGCTGGTCAATGAAGTTTTCATATGCCGCGACTTTATCCTGAAGTCCGGCAGAGGAAGTCTCTAGCCTATGAACCTGCAATTATGTGGAAACACAGATAAGAAAATCGAAAAATAAAAAATATACACAAGTGTAAAAGACACATACCTGGTCAATAAGATTGTCATTTTAAGACTTAATGGAAGTCGCCATAGCATCCAAATTAGCAGCCTCTTGCTCCCTAACCTTAACTGAAGCCGCAAGATCAGCCACCTTCACATTTAGCTCACTTTTCTCCTTCTCTAGAGTGGTGTTACAATCCTTCAAAACTATCACTTCATCTTGCAAGGATTTCTCAATAACCTCAAACTTCGAGGCTTCGGCACGGAGACGGATAGCCTCCGCGGCTTCCGCTTCCTTCGCAAGAAACTGGGCCTTGAGATTCTCAATTTCCGCATCCCTGGCCCCTAATAAAGAATTTTTCTCCTCTACAGCAGAATTCAATCTCCTCCTCTCCCTAATGTTGTACTCCGCACGCGTCTTTCTTCAGCACTGAGGGACATTTGGCGAGCAGCCCCTACATTAAACTCTGTGAAAAGTTGGTCATGATCCATCACGCGGATTGACGCAAAGAACTTTGGGGGGCAAATTCATCCACCATCTCGCGGCAAGTACGGCCGTCATCCAGGCGAGAGCCATTGGTTACACTCTACTGAGGTACATATACTTTTTGAAGATCTGTATTAGGGCTAATGACAGTACGGATACCACCAACGATGAAGTCACTACCAGTAAGGTCAGAAAAGCCACCTATGGTATGGTCAACTCCACCACCAGAAGAATCACCACCAAAAACAGAAGACCCAATAAATTTTTCCTTAACAGTTGTAGCGGGATCAACTGTAGAAGTAACGGTAGTGGCCACTATCATCAACGGAATAGAAGGCCTGGCAAAAGAATCAACTTCAGCTTCCGCAATATTAGCACCTGAATGGTGAGAAGAATCTGAAGACATGACAAACCGTGGAGGAGCAGTAATAGTCTGGAGATTAGCCTCGACCATAGAATCAGTTTGATCTTCACTCTCTTGCTCTGGTGTTACGGACACAGGAGAAGTAATAAAGGGTAGGGTAGGTAAGGCCGCAACCCCAACCTCAGGATTCAACACAACTCCAGCAAGTAACCTCTGGAGCGCGGACATAGATTTACCAGCAACAGATGGCCCAGTTGAAGTTCCATGATCCTCCCTTAACTTCTTAGGAAGGTGTGAAGGTCCACCAGCATTAGAAACAACCATTTTCCTTTTTCTTGGACGCTTTAGTTACAGAGGAGCTACGTCTTCAACAATAGTATCCACAGCTTTACTAACCAGCGGAGTACCAACAACATGCCCACCGCCCACAGAATCACCCTACTCCGCTAGATTACCACTACCACCTTCATCGAATAACCTGTCAACACTTGCATCCAACTCGCTTTCAGCACGAGCAGGAGCAATAGGTAGTAGTGGAACGACACGTCCCACAGTAGCATCCAGCAATTTTGGTTCATCCTCAGCACGCTGCCTCTCACCAACCCTCACCTTAATAGGATCGGCAGTCTGGATAAAGGAGAGCAAATCCATCTCTACACGCAAAAAGGAAAGAATAAGACGGTCAGCAAAAGTGATAAAAAGGCAACACATAAGTGAGACATAATAATAAACACCCACCCTCGCCATTTTCACGCAGAAACTGGGGATAAGTATCTTCATCCAAGGTATAGTTACGACTAATCCCTATCAAGCAAAGGAAGGGTTCCGGATACTTATGGAACGGATCCGGATATGCAACAAGGGTGGCATAATGTTCCGCATTAAATTTAGAAGATTTTAGAAAAGGGTCCTTCGGTACGCTTTTGCTAGAATTCCACGGAAAGGAGGCAGGACAAGCAAAAGTGTCGACCCAAAAGAAACGATCATTCCAGCTTTTCAATGAATCTAAGGGTTTGGTATAACAAATGGCATCATTTCCCTGGCGTTTACTGAACGAAATCCAGCATTTGTTCTTAGAATTAACATAAAAACAACGGAACAACCCAACCGTTGGCTCAAAACCGTGAACATAGCAAAGGATCTCAAAATGAGACACCTTGGCCGCACCAATAACGGATAGCTGGGATATATGGATATGATAATATCTGAGCATGTGAACAAGAAAAGTGGAAAGTGGTAATCGAAAATTTACATACTCGAAGAATCTAGTATATACATGGTATGTGCTATTTTACACATACCTTTTACCTTGTAAAACGAACCCAAAAGACCAAAAACATGTAAAAATGGCAAATACATGCTTGTTTTTGTGTTTGTGTATGTGTAGGTACGGATATTAAAGAAATGGACAAAATCAAAGCAAAAACGGACAAAGCCAAACACGAGAAGGATAGAGTGCACAAGAGCCGGGAATTATCAAGCTATGGTTAACAAAAGTCAACCTTGGTCAACCCACAAAAAGACAAAACCCTCAAAATCCCAAATGAGCCCTTAATGTTAAAACATTTTCACCAAAAGCCCTTAAATTCATAACACCGTTAGTCCTTTGTTAATAAAAGACTAACGGTCGTTAGCCTTAATCTATAAACCTTACCAATTCACCATTAATCCTAAACCCTTTAACTTGGCCCAACATAAATATAAAAGGCCCAAATATTAAACCCAAGCCCAAATACCACCCTACCCGGTCAAAGCCTTTTACTAAAACACGGGTCAAAGAAGAAGAATAAACAGTGTTACTGTTTATCTTTCTCTTTTCCCTCCCTCAATCACACACACAACAACAGGGTAAATTGATTTCACCCGCTTATCCACCTCTCATATAAGTGAATGTTTCTAGAAGACCCTGCCACATCTGACATATACTAATCCACGCTGGCGATCCGTGTGAAGGCGGATTTGATCCAAGGGCTATGATATGAGGATTGGAGGCCAAGAAAGAGATCAAGGGCTGTGGATTAAGGATAATGAGAGCATACCTCACTCACTCACACAACAAGCACCTAGTGGAAACTTTTGTGTAGTAGCATAAAGATAGGATTTAATTGGACATAAGTGGGACTGTTTGGGATAAGTCTTTAAATAAGTCAAATAATGTTCAAAACTGTTTTTGTTCTTCAAATCAGATTTAACAAGCTCAAATAAGTCTTAAGTTTAGTTCTCATAAACTCAGATTAAGTATAGCTTAGTTTTTAGAGTTTGTTTAATCAAATTTACAAAACTGCTAGTTCTTAGTAAGGTTTTAACTGTTGTATCCTTGGATTCATAAATGTGCTTGTAAAATGTATTAGAGGTATAGTTATTGTGTTCAAATGCAGTTTCTTATGCATCTAAAATGCATATGTACTTGGTTATTAGACTGTGGTATCGCCTGTCAAGTTAAGCTAGTAAGTTTGTCCACTTATTGCAGATCAAATTGTGGCTAAATTCTAGCTTAATTTTGATATATCCTGATTGTAGTAAGCTCATCAAAGTAGGTTCTAAACTTGTTTTCAGTTAATAATATGTCAAACGTGTTTATTGAGTCTCAAAATCTTAGGTTGCATTGTCAAAAAGTCCAAAACTCTGCAGTGCAAACTGATCCTTTTTTAATTCAGATTCAGATACGTTCTAGGTTGATTTAAGATCTGAATTTTGGTGCACAAGTAGATTAGATAGTAGACTTTAATATTTTGAGCTTATTTTGAGATTTAATGTTCTCTAGCTAATCTGTTTTTGAGCTTAAAGTTTCATGTTTAAGCATTTTTAGGGCTGCTAATTCTAAATTTAGTTTAATTCTGATTCAGAGCTTATCCCGAGTTAAATTTGCTTATTTTGTCCTTAGATATGCTTAATAAATAGGTTTTAGTCATTTGTTAGCTTTAGGATTCTTGTTTAAGCTTATTTGAGCTTAAGGCTCATTTCAGTTAAATCATAAAGGCTTTTTAGTTCTGTTTTTATCCTAATCTGTTTCAATGTTTTTAGCCGTTTTCAGCTTATTTGAATTGCTATTTTTTTAGATTTTTTTTGCTTGTTTGAGTCTAAGTGATAGGTATATTTAGCTTATACAGAATTTGACCTAGCTTATAGGATCTTTTAGGTTTATTAAAGCTCAAAAGCTTATCAAGCTCTTAAGCATTTCTGCCTCTTTCATAAGCTCATTCCTGGCTTGATTGTAGCTTCTTAGAAAAGGTCATTTTATGAAAAGTGCTTATTTTTAGTTTAAGTTTAGTTTTCAAAAATAAAAAAAAATGTTTTTCAAAAAGAGATGGCCACAGGTTTCGAACCTGTGACCTCTCCCTTCAAACACCAACGCCTCACAATACACACTCTAAACCAACTCGCCCGTGGGACTTTTTCATACATTCTTTGCAACATTAATTCCTTATAGACATTTTTCCATTTTGCTTATTCGAGCTTTATGGCTTATTTTCTGCTTATTCATTAAGCGAATTTTCAATTTAGCATTTTTAACAGATTCTTTACTGTCCTAAGTACTTTTTATAATTTTTCTAGAATTTTTAGGAGTAGTTAACTATTTTTTATTAATTGTCTAGATTAAATTAGTTTTTAATTCGTAATAAATAAAATAAAAATCAAAAAAATATAATTCCTCTTCTGAAAATTTTCTTTTGTCATTTAGGATTTATGAATATTAAATTTACGTTCGTAGGGCTTAATTTAGATGTAGTTGCTTAAATGTCGCGTTTTCTTTAATTTCCCTTTACGTTTTTATGTTCTCGTGTTTTAATTGTTAAAAGTTTTATATGCTTTTCATGTTTTATTCATTTTTATTAGAAGTTATAGAAACCAATTCAAAAATCTTTGAAACCATTCAAAACGCACGATCACGGACTTAACCGATTTTCAATTCATGCTTCATCGAGGGAAAACGACCCAGGAGGTTTTTGAGACAACTTTGGTTAAAAGTTTGTTTCTTAAATCCGACGGATAATACTTACTATACTATTATTTGATATAATACTTATATATTATATTATATATATAGTGTGTTCGGACGCGTATCAAATTTTTGGCGCCGTTGCCGGGGAAGTGTGTTACGATTATCGCGTTTCGTTCGAAGACTAGTGTTTTGAAGAACCTTCCTCGTGAAGTTATTTTCCGTTTGTGAGTATTTTCTTTTATTTTAATATTAAAAATAACCATTTGTTAATCGTTGTTACGGCTCACCTTTAGATTACGTGCTATAAGGAAAGTTTAAGGCGGGTTTGATCAACATCACCCAAAAGGAGAAGGGTTATTCTAAATAGCGCCTCGCGCTTACCAACTCCTCCGCTTTCTTGTACGTATTTTTAGAGAGCTACTGTGGACGTTTAATTTTCGGTTACCAAAAATATTTTTCTTTCTTATTTTAATTTCTTTTCTCATATATTATTAAAAATCCAAAAATATTTTCCGTTACCTCTTATCCGTTTAATTCTTTACTTTTATTTCATCTTTCTTAGGGTTTTCTGTTCCTTTTTTTCTAAAATTCTTTTTTCTTCTTTTCTAATCCTCTGATTATTTCTGTCTTAGGGTTAGGTGGGTGGGTGTTTTGTGGCTGAGTTGGGGTTCCTCCCCCCCTTTTTCTGTGTTCTTATCCTCTATATTGTTTAATTCTTTCTTATGACGTCATTTAACCAACGTGAGTGTACGGGGTGTGGACAACCATGTGATGGCTTTTATTGTTATCTATGTACGTGTCCGCAGTGTGGTGTTAATCTTCTACTTGGAACTTGTTTAAATTGCACTTATGGTGATGGAAAGCCAGTCACTTGTTGTGGGTGTGAAGGCCCGTTAAAAGGAGGATTTTGTTCATTTTGCGCTTCAAGAGATGGAAATTCATTCGATTATAATCCAAATCCGAATTCTTTCAATGAATCTCAAAATTTTTCCGACTACCCTCCACAACCCCAGTACGAGACGAATATTTGTGAGTTATGTGGAAACGATGCTCATTATGATTACGATTGTTCACCTCAAGTTCCGTTTGTTTACAATCAGAACCCGTGTTTCGATCAAAACTTCGATAATAATTTTCCACCAACTTCACCAAGTTTTCCACAACAATATCTTTGTTGTGAGAACTGCGGGGGTCCTCACTCGACTTTTCAGTGTCAACCGATGAACCAAAATTTATCTAATTCTAATTCTTCCGGTTTTGACCAATTTCAGCCCCGCGTATCCCCCTCATTCATCATTCTCCTCAAGAAACGAGTGAAGAAGTGTTGCAAGCTAGAGAAGACTTAATGAAAGCATTCAAACCTCTTAGAAACTTGAGTTTTCGTATACCTTTTGGGGGGAGAAAGCCAAAGTTTTATTGATAGCTTGGGAGAGATTTTCCGAAATTAAGCATGCTTTTAAGGACAAGCAATATCAACAAGAAGATATTCAAGAATTGATGAGTAAACTCCTTGAAATATTAATGAGGAACTATCTGAATTTATTAATAGTCCAAGTTGGAATCGCCCGACCTTCTATAATAATGATGATGAGTATACTATTATATATAGAAAGCCTAAAGCAATCACACCAGACTTACCGATCGAGGAGCCCAATAACTCTTCTGAAGTAATGGGGGACGCGCATCTTAACCCTATTCCGAAAGGTAAAAAAAGTCTAGATTTTGAGACCATGTACCCAATCCAAGTGAGTTTAAGGGTATTTCCGAAGATATTTGTGATGTGCCATCTTGTGATTATTTTGATGCCGAATGCGGACTTATTAACTCTTTGCTTAGTCGAGATAGTTCGATCACATCTCCTAAGATTGATTTTCTTCTCGAGGAGTTCGTCGGTGAACTCAATTTTATTAATCTAATTTTACCGGGAATTGATGAAGACAATTTTGATGAAGACGATTTTGATGAAGAAGAAGGAGAAAATGAAAATGATATTCTTCAAATAGAGGACGAGATTCTTCGTGAGAAATTATTAAATGTCAATCTTCTCATTGATAAGATCAAAGCGTTGAAACTCACTCCTTCTATTCCTTTTGTGCTCGAAAATCCCTCCTCTTCTCCTATTCCCGTTGTGGATAGTGAATTTCTTATAGAGGAGGTTGATACATTTCTTGTTCCAGAAGACTCGATACCTCCGGGTATTGAGAGTGATTTAGACTTGGAGGGGGATATTGTTTTTCTTGACGACTTACTTTACGAAGATCCGATTCCTGAGTATGAGCGTTTTACCTTCGATATTGAGCCCGATGCACCTGTGATAAACAATTTTGATGAGCTTAATGAAGACGAATGTTTTGACCCAGGGGGAGGTGAGATTAATGTTTCTCAAAATGTTGAAGTTGACGATTCCTTCACATTTGTCATTCGGACTTTTCTCCCGTATCGCACCTACCTTGTGGATTCTCCTTTACTTCTCTCCACCAGGAGTGAAGACACCATTTTTGACCCCGGCATGTCCACTTAGAGCCGGTGGCATCTCATCGGGATGGAACTTTCATGTGCTTTAAATGTTTATCCAAACATTAATGAAAGCCCGATTGAGATTTTCTTTTCCATTTGCTTCCCCATGGACAACACTAATACGGGGTCGAGTCAAACTCGAGCTCAGTTAACAAAAACAAGCATTATCTACTTCTTATCTAATTTTCTAACATTTGATGGTAAGGGGCTTGCCTCTTTCTTTTTCTTCGTGTTTCGTGTTAGTGATTTTTATTGTCCAGGATTTCCCGGATTTTGAAGACTCTCGTGTTCATGGTTTTGTCCATTCATACATTCGAGCTTCATATCCTCAGCTTCATTTAGGGAATCCGATATCCTAAAATCTTATCGACTAACGTTTATCTTTAGCATAATTAATAAACGGCTTTAGATTTACGTAGAGACCCTTTTTATATCAAGAATATGCATTGGAATTAGTATGGGAGAATCTCACATTGAGGACAATGTGTAGTTTTAGTATGGGGGGATCTATCGATTTGATTGTGCCTGCAGCCGTTGTTTTCGCGTAATCCCGTTTTTACCACCAAAATTTCAAAAAAAATGAAAAAATTTAAAAATTTTCAAAAATAAAATAAGTGTTTTGTCACAATTTTGACTTTCCTGCTGGGTAGAATAAGAATAAATTTTGACCCGATCGAGCGTGTTGAGCTCTAGCTTGTTCCTTAACTTTTAGGCTAAGCGTTCGCGAATATTCGCGAAGAACAAAAAATGATAGAGTTGATTATGAGTCGGATGCTAAACAAGGGTTATTTGGAAATCTTAAGAGCTCATGTAGGTAATTTGTGGCTTTTCTCCCATAAGCTTCTAACCGGATTAACAATACGTGCTATTTTTGGAGATTAAACCTAAATCAACAATTTTTATGTAGTTAATAGCAAAAATTTTAGTCTTAGTTCAAACTTATACTTGAATTTTTCAAAAAGATGTCTTCTCTATATAAAGTAAAAAAAATAATGAAAAATGAAAAAATATAACAAATAATAATTATAAACTATGGGCTGATAAAAGTTTGTTGTATCTTGCCGGCTCACAACCGATGTTACATCCTTCTAAAGAAAGCCCATAGTAAGAATAAAAATCCGAGACTGATAAAAGTTTGCTGCATCTTGCCGGCTCACAACCGATGTTGCAGCCTTCTAAAAGGTCGAGGGTTACAATTGTATCATATTATGTTTAGTATTAAGTGTGAATCAATAAATAGATCTCTTTTTGTTAAATTTAAATATGCTTTTGAACTTTGACTATTTCATTTTAAGTTTTTAAGTAAGCTATGTATATACGGGAAGCCTAAGAGTTTTTGAAACCTAAGGTCCGTGAGTCCCGATACTAGTCTCTATGGGGTGTCAAAAGCCTGGTCACTTAGCCGCGAGGTTGGGATGTGCCGAGACGATGGGATGATCTCGCCTTCAAACTCATTATTCTCGGGTGGAACGTGAAACATAGAATTTTGCAAAACGTGGATCCATGGTTGAAATTCAAAATAGCACATACACCTAAGATATAATAATTTTCGTGAGTGAAAAGTTCACAAGTTGCAAATATGAGTAGTGTTAGCATCTTAACTGATATTTAACTGTGATTTCGTATTAAGCTTGGTTTGGAGCAAGTGAAAAGTTAGGAACGATGAATTTATCTTTTTTAGGGGCATTTTCGGATCGAAATGCATCTTGTTATATGATCCCTAACGGTTATAAAATAACGAAAGTCAAATTAGTTAGTTGCTAAAATAAAAAAATAAAAAAAATATTAGTAGGAATAAGTGTATATCTTTAAAAATGGTAAAAATAGGGCTTTTCTAAACTCTTGATTCTTTAATTCCCCTCGATGAACACTTAGCTGCTTGTCGAGGTAATTAGTCGAGGGGGATTGAGATTCTTAGTTTTTTAAGTGCTTACTGGTAGCATTGCGTGAGGACACATCAATATCTTAGTATGGGGGATTTTGGTATGCGTTTAATTACACATAATATTGCTTGTTTTGTCTTTGTGATTGTGTAGGTACGGATATAGCAAAAATTACAAGAAAACGGTCAAAACCGGACAAACACGGATACGAGACAGAAAAGAGTGTACAAGAGTCGGGGGGGGGGGGGGGGATTTGATAGCATGAAACGGCATAAGTCAACTCAGTCAACTTTAGTCAACCAAGTCAACTCACTAAGTGACAAAACCCAAAAAAAAACAAATAAGTATTCAAAGAAAACCAAATTGCAAAAATGGTCCTAAACCCTTATCGGTTGTTACTACTTTATTATATTCAGAGTTAACACAAGTTAACTCTTATATTTTAATACTGTTAACCATAACCGGCTATACACTTTGGATAACCAAAGTCAAACCATTTTTACCCGGGTTAAACACACCCCTTTTATAAAAAGTTAAAACGCATGAAAGGTGTTTTTATTACCACTATTCACCTTCTTCCCCGTTTTACCTCGAGCTCAAACCAAAGGGCAAATCAAAATTGGCCACGTAGAAAGACAATTCAAGTGATAAAGACTGACTTGGCGGAGTATTACATCACCAAATGCTCTTATTGGTCAATCCCCACAAAGGGAATGCTACGTGGATTGAAGAAAACACACGGGGAAAAGGAAATTTGCACTAAAAGACTTGAAAAAGAAGCACAATGGCTCTGACACACGGAATGCCACGTTGGCAATCCGTGTGCTCACCAAAGTGATCCAACGGCTTAAGATAAAGATCTAATGATTGGCAAGATTCAAGGGCAGGGATTTATGGGAGCATCTACCAACCTCCAAGGCCTAGAAGCATCTCCTGATGGCTATAAATAGCCCCTCACATTCACACACACGATATCTAGTTTTTTTTAGCTTTTGAACTTTAGCTTATGTAATTTTCATTTAAAATGTTTTAGCTTAATGTTTGTTTGATGTAATTTCCTTTTTCAATATTGTAAACAGTTTTTCATTAATAGAATTCGAATTTTATCTTACTTTTCTAAAGCTCACTTTTACTCAAACTGTGTCTAATAAGCTAGTAATGTTACATAAGCTTCTCATAAGCTCAGATCAAGCTCTTTGAGTCTCTAAGCTCAAATTGAGCTATTAATAAGCTCTTAATATACTTAAATCTAAAAATCAGTCTTAATACCTTTGCTTATTATGGATTTGAGCTACTTGGATGATAAGCTTAACTTGGAAGAGCTTATAGGACCTTTACTAGCTTATCATTGATAAGCTAGAGCTTGTAGACAGCTCATTTGAGCATTGATTTGCCTTTGTTTAGCTAAGGCTTTGGTAAGTTTCTTATTTCCTTTTCTGTCTTAATTTCCTAGCTTAATAGTGCTTAACTTTTGCTTATTTCTTGCTTATTAGTGATTATTTCTGTCTTTTTATGCTATTTGAATAAGTTTGATTATCTGTTTTTGATTAATATAGCTTAAATCATAGTTTGTTTCCTTTTATCTCAAATCTGTCATAAAAGCTAAAAACTGTTTGGGATAAGTCTTTAAATAAGTCAAATAATGTTCAAAACTGTTTTTGTTCTTCAAATCAGATTTAACAAGCTCAAATAAGTCTTAAGTTTAGTTCTCATAAACTCATATTAAGTATAGCTTAGTTTTTAGAGTTTGTTTAATCAAATTTACAAAACTGCTAGTTCTTAGTAAGGTTTTAACTGTTGTATCCTTGGATTCATAAATGTGCTTGTAAAATGTATTAGAGGTATAGTTATTGTGTTCAAATGCAGTTTCTTATGCATCTAAAATGCATATGTACTTGGTTATTAGACTGTGTTATCGCCTGTCAAGTTAAGCTAGTAAGTTTGGCCACTTATTGCAGATCAAATTGTGGCTAAATTCTAGCTTAATTTTGATATATCTTGATTGTAGTAAGCTCATCAAAGTAGGTTCTAAACTTGTTTTCAGTTAATAATATGTCAAACGTGTTTATTGAGTCTCAAAATCTTAGGTTGCATTGTCAAAAAGTCCAAAACTCTGCAGTGCAAACTGATCCTTTTTTAATTCAGATTCAGATACGTTCTAGGTTGATTTAAGATCTGAATTTTGGTGCACAAGTAAATTATATAGTAGACTTCAATATTTTGAGCTTATTTTGATATTTAACGTTCTCTAGCTAATCTGTTTTTAAGCTTAAAGTTGCATGTTTAAGCATTTTTAGGGCTGCTAATTCTAAATTTAGTTTAATTCTGATTCAGAGCTTATCCCGAGTTAAATTTGCTTATTTTGTCCTTAGATATGCTTAATAAATAGGTTTTAGTCATTTGTTAGCTTTAGGATTCTTGTTTAAGCTTATTTGAGCTTAAGGCTCATTTCAGTTAAATCATAAAGGCTTTTTAGTTCTGTTTTTATCCTAATCTGTTTCAATGTTTTTAGCCGTTTTCAGCTTATTTGAATTGCTATTTTTTTAGATTTTTTTTGCTTGTTTGAGTCTAAGTGATAGGTATATTTAGCTTATACAGAATTTGACCTAGCTTATAGGATCTTTTAGGTTTATTAAAGCTCAAAAGCTTATCAAGCTCTTAAGCATTTCTGCCTCTTTCATAAGCTCATTCCTGGCTTGATTGTAGCTTCTTAGAAAAGGTCATTTTATGAAAAGTGCATATTTTTATGTTTAGAGTTTGTTCAAAAATAAAAAAAAATGTTTTTTTAAAAAGGGATGGCACACATTTACGAACCTGTGACCTCTCCCTTCAAACACCAACGCCTCACAATACACACTCTAAACCAACTCGCCCGTAGGACCTTTTCATACATTTTTTGCAACATTAATTCCTTATAGACATTTTTCCATTTTGCTTATTCGAGCTTTATGGCTTATTTTCTGCTTATTCATTAAGCGAATTTTCAATTTAGCATTTTTAACAGATTCTTTACTGTCCTAAGTACTTTTTATAATTTTTCTAGAATTTTTAGGAGTAGTTAACTATTTTTTATTAAATTTATAGATTAAATTAGTTTTTAATTCGTAATAAATAAAATAAAAATCAAAAAAATATAATTCCTCTTCCTGAATATTCTTTTGTCTTTAGGAATTTATGAATAATTAAATTTACGTCCTTTAGGGATTAATTTAGATGTAGTTGCTTAAATGTCGCGTTTTCTTTAATTTCCGTTTACGTTTTTACGTTCTCGTGTTTTAGTTGTTAAAAGTTTTATATGCTTTTCATGTTTTATTCATTTTTATTAGAAGTTATAGAAACCAATTCAAAAATCTTTGAAACCATTCAAAACGCGCGATCACGGACTTAACCGATTTTCAATTCACGCTTCATCGAGGGAAAACGACCCAGGAGGTTTTTGAGACAACTTTGGTTAAAAGTTTGTTTCTTAAATCCGACGGATAATACTTACTATACTATTATTTGATATAATATTTATATATTATATTATATATACAGTGTGTTCGACGCGTATCAATACACCTATTTTGCCAGTATGCATTTCATGAATTGTTTGGTTGGGGCTAGGAAATTGTGAATGAACCTCATTAGGAATATGATATGTTTCGCAAAAAAAATTTAGAGCCTTTAGAGTAAGAACCGACTTAATATCTGTAATACTGCTCATGATAAAAGTAAGCAAGGATTGGGGCCTAACCTGAAAGCCTAAAATTCTCCGAAATAGGGCACAAAAGAAACAGATTTGAAAAGCTTGAAGAACTTTTTAACAATGGCGATTAT
>BQNB010127502.1:0-15475 GCA_026074375.1 Tanacetum coccineum
ACAGAAATCGTAAGCTAGAGATGAAAGAATTCTAGAAGGAAAAAAGCAAAAGTGGGAGAGATTTCAAAGTGGAAATAGTAGTGGTAAGGGCAATCATAAGGATAACTCACGCCAAACTTTGCAGAATAACCAAAAGCAAGGGAACACGTGAGCCATGGTTATCGCTCCTACTAATGGAAAGGTGTCGTCTGGATTACTTCCTTTGTGTGAACGTTGTTTTACTCGCCATGTTGGTCTGTGTACTATCAAGTGTCACAAGTGTAGAAAGGTTAGGCACAAGGCAAGGTATTGCAAGGTGAAGAATGTTGCCACAGGTGCAAATGCTCTACCCATTCTGACTTGTTATGATTGTGGTAAGCAAGGTCATACTTGGAACCGATGCCCAAGGATGGTTAAGCAAAAGGGAGTTGGAGAAGTTCGTGGTCGAGCTTAGGCTATTAAGGATGCTGAGTCGAAGGGTTCGAATGTGGTTGCTGGTACGTTTCTACTCAATAACCGCTATGCTTTTGTTTTATTCGATGCGGGTTCCGATAGGAGTTTTGTGGATACTAGATTTAGTTCCATGCTTAATATCGATCTGGTTAAAATAGGAGTTAGTTATGAGGTAGAGTTAGCTGATGGAAGGGTAGTTAGTACGAACACTATTTTAAAAGGTTGCACTTTGAATTTAGTAAACCATTTTTTGAAATTAATCTTATGCCGATTGAGCTTGGTACATTTGAGGTCATAATTGGTATGGATTGGCTTGTCAAGCACGATGCCGTTATCGTCTGTGGTGAGAAAGTTGTTCGTATACCGTATGGAAACAAGATGTTGATAGTCGAAAGTGACAAGGGTATGTCTCGATTAAAGGTTATATCTTGTTTTAAGGCCCGTAAGTACGTCGAGCGAGGTTGTCATTTGTTTTTGGCACACATGACGGAGAAAAAATCAAAGGAGAAATGATTGGAAGGCGTGCATGTAATTCGTGACTTTCCCGAGGTGTTTCCTGAGGATTTGCCAGGACTACCACCGTCGAGGCAAGTAGAGTTTCAAATTGATCTATTACCGGGGGTTGCACCTGTTATACGTGCACCATATAGATTGGCACCGTCTGAGATGAGAGAGTTGTCGGTACAATTGCAAGAGCTGCTGAAGAAAGGATTTATTCGTCTGAGTTCATCATCGTGGGGAGCACCGGTGCTGTTTGTGAAAAAAAAAAGATGGATCTTTTAGAATGTGTATAGATTATCGCGAGTTGAACAAGTTGATCGTCAAGAATCATTATCCTCTCCCGAGAATTGATGATTTATTTGACCAACTACAAGGTTCGAGCGCGTATTCTAAGATTGATCTGTGATCAAGATATCACCAGTTACGCATTAAAGAAGAGGACATTCCAATTACTGCATTTAGAACTCGATATGGTCACTTTAAGTTCCAAGTGATGCCATTTGGATTGACTAATGCGCCTGCTGTGTTTATGGACTTGATGAACCGAGTATGCGATCCATATCTTGATAAATTAGTCATAGTATTCATCAATGATATTTTGGTGTATTACAAGGACGAAGAAGAGCATGGGAAGCATTTAAAGATTATTTTGGAGCTTCTTAAGAAATAGAGATTGTACGCCAAGTTTTCAAAGTGTGATTTTTGGCTAAATTCAGTACAATTTCTGGATCATGTAATTGATCGTAGTGGTGTTCATGTTGATCCTGCCAAGATCGAAGCCATTAAGAGTTGGGCTGCACCAATGACGCTAGCGGAGGTGAGGCAATTTCTTGGATTGGCTGGGTATTATAGGAGGTTCATCGAAGGTTTATCTTTGATTTCTAAGCCGCTGACTAAGTTGACTCAGAAAGATAAGAAATACGAATGGGGAAAAGAAGAAGAGGAAGCTTTTCAGACACTGAAGCGAAAGTTGTGTAGTACACCGATCTTAGCGTTGCCCGAGGGAACGGAAGATTTCATGGTGTAATGTAACGCATCACTTAAAGGTTATGAATCCGTGTTGATGCAAAGAGAGAAGGTGATAGCGTATGCTTCTAGACAAGTCCATGAAGAGAATTACACTACTTACGATTTGGAGTTTGGAGCTGTTGTTTTCGCTCTTAGAGTATGGAGACATTATTTGTATGGAACTAAGTGTGTGGTTTTCACCAATCACAAGAGCCTACAATATATTTTGAATCAGAAAGAGCTGAACTTGAGACAACGGAGATGGATTAAGTTATTGAGTGATTATGGTTGTGAGATACGATATCATCCTGGAAAAGCGAATGTTGTGGCTGACGCCTTAAGTCGGAAGGAAAGGAACAACCCATTACGTGTTTGAGCTTTGATGATGACTGTTCACAATGATCTACCAAAGTAGATTCGTGAAGCTTAGGAGGAAGCAATGAAAAGGGAGAATGTGAAGGCAGAAAATTTGGGGAGATTGATTAAGCAAATATTCGAGTTTTGCCCTGATGGAACATGTTGTTTTGGGAATTGTATTTGGTTGCCACGATTTGGTGGATTGAGGGATTTGGTTATGCAGGAGTCGCATAAGTCCAAGTATTCTATCCATCTGGGATCGAACAAGATGTACCAAGATTTGAAGTCGTTATACTGGTGGCCGATTATGAAAGCTGATATTGCCACATATGTTAGTAAGTGTTTGACTTATGCGAATGTCAAAGTCGAGCATCAAAAATCGTCTGGATTACTACCACAACCTGAGATTCCAGTTTGGAAGTGGGAAAAGATTACTATGGATTTTGTGAGTGGACTGCCAAGAACGCCGAGTGGGTATGATACGATTTGGGTTATTGTCGATCGACTGACCAAATCAGCTCATTTCCTACCAATGAAGAAATTTGATAGTATGGAGAATCTCACCCGACTTTACTTGAAGGAAATAGTATGTAGGCATGGTGTTCCTGTTTTGATCATTTTGGATCGAGATAGTTGTTTTACGTCAAGACTCTGGAGATCGCTTCAGGAAGCTTTAGGGACGAATTTGGATATGAGTACCGCTTACCACCCTCAAACGGATGGTCAAAGCAAAAGGACTATACAAACGCTGGAAGATATGTTGTGTGCATGCGTGATTGACTTTAGAAGTAGTTGGGATCGCCATCTATCATTAGTCGAGTTCTCATACAACAATAGTTATCACGCAAGCATTAAGGCTGCACCATATGAGGTTTTGTACGGACAAAAATGTAGATCACCTATATGCTGGAGTGAGGTTGGGGATAGCCAACTCACCGGTCCAGAATTGATATGTGATACGACCTAGAAGATCATCTAAATTAAGAACCGTTTGTTAACCTCCTATAGTCGCCAGAAAAGTTATGCAGATAGGAGAACCAAGCCGTTGGAATTTGAAGTCAGTGATATGGTACTGCTCAAGGTATTGCCATGGAAGGGCGCTATGCGTTTTGGAAAGCGCAGAAAGTTAAGTCCACGTTACATTGGGCCATTTAGGATTATAGCTAGTGTTGGTCCTATAGCATATACGTTGGAGCTACCTGAAGAGTTGAAAAGGATTCATAGTACTTTTCATGTTTTGAATCTTAAGAAATGTCTAGCGGAAGGCGATATTGTTGTTCTGATAGATGAGATTCAACTTGATGATAAGTTGCATATGATTGAAGAGCCAGTGGAAGTTGTTGATAGAGAGGTTAAGCGACTTAAGCAAAGTAGGATACATATAGTTAAAGTTCGTTGGAATTCGCAAAGAGGTCCAGAATTTACTTAGGAACGTAAGGATCATATTAAGAAAAAGAACCCTCGTCTCTTTATAAGTAAGGACAAAGCGAGGAAAGCGGATAAGTCGAGTTGAGCACCGGGACGACGCTCCTTAAAGGAGGGGAGAATGTAACAACCCGAGTTTCAGGTCAACGTCTATCCCGAGCTAAGATAATTATTTTTGTTACATAAACAGTTATAGTCATTTATACTATATAAGTTTTGATGAGAATTTCCATTTATAGGGTAATTTCATGCCGTGATTGAGTTTCTATTTGTTTTTAGTGTCTAGAAAGTCAGCAAAATTTATATTGTTGCTTCGAGAGCGTGAATATGTTATTTTTATATTTTACGACATTTCCCAAAGTTTTTGTAAAATCCGTGTTTAAAGGTCGTGTTTTACGAGGTTTAACGTTTTATTAAATGTTTTAAAGAAAAATTAGTGGGACGAATTTAAAATATTTACTAACGTGGTGTGTGACCGATTCTATTTATAAAAGAAACACTTTGTATTAGTTTTAAAAGGGCTAGAGAATAAAGGGACTAGAATTGCCAATTTGCCAAACTACTTTTCTATAAAAGAAACCATACACACACACTTATAACAACGTTTTATGAACAATGCTCTCATCTTCTCTTACCTCATCCTAGTCTACGAATCGGCCACCCCTTTACCACCATTTTACCGTCAATTTACCCACATGCAATTAAATTCGTTTATATATTATTGATCCTTGTTTCAAGAGCTACAAAACCTACTATTAAAATCCTTCATGCATTAAGATTGGGAGAAGTTAGATTTTTGGTGTGTTCTTGAATATTTCGTGTATAAGGGGGTGTTTAAAATAGTTAGATTGTTATTGTTTTGAAGTTGGTTGATTGAAAAAGGTTTTGTTTTGGGTTGTTGGGTTTCGTCCGATTTCAAGAAGCAAGGGGAAGCCATAGTTTGATTTTCTTGAAAGCATTGTGAGCATCTAGTTATGTTTATGTATTGATTAATTTAGTTATATTTCGTGTTATATGGTTATTGCTATAAGATTCAAGTGCGGAAATTATTGAAAGTGTGTTTGGTTATTGACCAAAGTTTCATGGTTTTGGTATAATTATATAGGTTTTGGGTTGACAAAGTTTGACCAGAAAGTTTGACTTAACCGTAGCGAGTCAAGAAATTTTTGAAAGTTATTTTTGATAATGTCAAGTGATAGTATTCGCCAATGAACGTTTTACGGCCGAGTCAAGTTTGGGTATTTTTGGGGTAAAAAGTCAAATACGAAGTTTGACTTTTGAAAGTCAAACTTGCGTAAACTTTTGAACAAAGTCTATAATGAGCAAATGATTCGTAATGTTAGTTAATTGATAACGAAATATGAAATTCGGATTATATTATCCTTACTTTTGGTAACTTTCTAAAAATGGAAAGTTTATGGAAAACTATGTAATATTGATAAGTACGCCAAAGTGAAATGTTTTGCGTCGCATTTGAAGATTGTAGTATAACTTTCGGTAACTTTCTAAAAATGATAATTTATGGAAAACG
Organism: Tanacetum coccineum; assembly: GCA_026074375.1. Taxonomy (NCBI): domain Eukaryota; kingdom Viridiplantae; phylum Streptophyta; class Magnoliopsida; order Asterales; family Asteraceae; genus Tanacetum; species Tanacetum coccineum. The sequence continues at coordinate 5,255 of BQNB010127502.1, forward strand.
ACATTATATATTGTTAAAGTAGCCAGTGAACTGTTTGCGTTCGCACTTGGAGATTGTAGTATCATGATTGTATCTAGTACTATTATATATATTATATATTTATATATATATTATATTTAATATATATATATATATATGTTTTAGCACGTTATGTGTTATTATGATTTTTATTATTTATTTTTTTAGGCATTGTTGTCCGTATATATGTATTATATAGGTCACAGCGGTTAGGCCGTGAAGCTATTTTGCGCTTTGTTGATATGATGATTGATTTGGATCTTTTGGCTTACGTGTGAGTTCATACCTCGCATTTAAATCTTTTAGTTGGTTTTTAAAATCCTGCGAGGGGGATGCATGTTTGTTTTATAAATCGAACAAAATATGATTTTTATGGTATGCTTGGACGATTTATAGAGATTGTTTCCGCATAATAAGTAACATTGTCGAAGTGTCTCTTATTTCATGAGCCATTCATTGCCTTGTAGGAGAACGCTAGTTGCATTAAATAGATTTGATTGGGGGTTGACAAACCCTGTTCGGGGTTTTGTAGCCTTGTGATCCATCCTGTTCAAACGGATATTTTGTAGTTTCAGATAATTTGTAGGTATCTATGACAATAATACCTGGTTTGGGGCACACTACTTATGAAATTGCACATATGTATTGTTAACGTGCGGTTGTAATGAGCTTTATTGCGTGAAAGAAAAGAAGTTGCTATACATTGCATTCGTTGCTTTGTTTTCCCGAGAATTAATTATGTCTTCAAAGATATTGCTTACTATTTATTTTAGACTCTATGAATTTCGCTCAACATTGTTGTTGACATTTTAAACATGTTTTATCCCAAGTAACCAAGGATGAAGGCAACAATGGCGTGGAGGTGTCGTGCATGTGATTGATTTGTTGAAAGACTACTTGTGTGTTCCTTGTCTTTCAAAAACAAGGTCTTTAGTTGTTCTTAAAACATTGTCTTTATTTTGAAACAAATGTTTTTCAAATGTTGTAATAGTTATTGTTTGCGTTTCTGTTGGGACCTTCACGAGTTTTAACTATTTTTATCGATTAATAATGGAAACACATATTTTTGCTAAACGTCTCATTTGGGTCGTTTTCTATTATCTTGGTGAATGGTGCTATGTAGGTACATCATATTGCTAATTCGCTGCGCAATCAATGTTGTTGTTAAGTGGTGATGTACAGAGTGGTTTAAGAGCCTAAGGTTATAAAGAACATAGGTCAGAGTCTTTTTGAAAACCTAATCTATAATGCTTCTACAACACAGCCGAGACTCTCGTTGCCATTGGTTACATTATAGAAAGAAAAAGGTCAAATTATTAATCTGTTAGGTATAGGTTATATTTACGTATGTGTCTGTATGTTAAATGGATTTAAGTATGGATTTTATTTGTCCGTGATGATGTGTTGGATGCATAAATTGTATGGATTTGTACACTTATGCGGAGTTGTATGCATAGAATGGCATGTGATTATATGATAACTATCATTATATATGTTTGAAATATAATCGAGGTATATACGGAATGAGAATGTCATGAATCATGAATTTTTATTTGATTGTGATTTTATGCGAACTGTTATTTGATATTAATGTTCCCAATATGATTTAAGAACTGATACTGTCTATTAAGTAAGATGTAAGTATTATTATATGATATTTTCTAGTTTTATCATGGTGTAACGTTAATTCCTCCGATCTATGTGGATGACTTGTACCGTTGCTTGAGCCGAAACAACACGATGATGTTCCTGTTGTTCCCGAGCCTGTCTTAGAGGATGAAGACGAGGACCCAAAAGAAAGAAGAATTTGAGGAAGAAGAAGAACCCCAAGAAGAAGAAGATGATATGGAAGTCGACATCGAGGAAGATGAGAATGAGCCAGAGTTGACATATCCTTATGAAGAGGTGGATCCTCTTAACCTTCGACGCACCTGCTTCTAAGTCTGACTGAGGATGTGACCGTGTTGAGAACCTGATTGAGCGTTCGAGGATGAGGACTGTTGATGCTTGGCGTTCTATCGAGGTAGGTGAATGTCTCATTGTCATTTTCTTCAAGAGTTGACAGTAATGTCTATTGATGGGTTCTCTATGTGGAGGGCATTAACTCTCTTTTTTGGTCGGATGGGCTTCTCTCTTCAAACGATGTCTGGGGCGTGAGTCACAAGATGGCGCATGGATGGTTCCAAAAAAGAAATGGAAATGCTAAAGGATGAGTAGTATGGGTAGCTGGATTTTTGTTTTTCGGAATGATGTGCGTTTAGTGTGGAGCAAGGATGGCTGCAATGGAATAATCTAGTTAAAAGGATTGGTAATGCTTGATAACAAGTTGAGTGTAAGAAAATTGAAGAAGGAAACTTGAAGAGCAAGTTTAGAATATTTCCTTCGTATGCAGAAACGACTACGAGTTATAGAGAGATCTTATTGGGACTAGAGTTCGAAGCTCATGAGTTTCTTCAAGAGATTATTCGTAGAGACTTGTGTTTTCTTTAACGAAATGACCTAATGAAGCTATCGATGTTACGATTGAAGATGAGAAGAGTCTTCATCTGAGCATACGAGATTACTGACTCATGATGCTTAGTTGATTAGTTTTATTAGTTAGTATCATTATTTTTGAATTCACTTAAATGGAATCCCCTTGGTTAGTAGAAGTTATTATGAAGTTTGAAAGTTGTCGTTTTTGGTATGTAGCTGATTTGTTTATATCATTTTCATGAAAACAAGATGAAAATCTGTATTTATACTTCCTTTTGTGATGAAATTAAAATGACTATCTTTTGATTACTACTTGATGTTGTGTGACTGTTGTTGTGATTGATTTGTCATTGTACCATGTTATGAGTATATCATGTTATGAATGCTTATCAGATTGTTTTCTGTGTGATGTGACAGAATCATGCACTCAAAGTTTGCGACCTTTGACTCAAAGTTGCTATTCATCGATTATGATCAAGGAAAGTATCAATGCTGTTATCGCTGCTAAGCGAGCTAGACATGCAAATGCTAGAATGGTTGACTTAGAGGTCTGGTGACAAGCTAGGGTCACGATGTTGCACTTTCGTTCATGAGTGCACTTTTGTTGGGTTTATGAAGTGCAATCCTACTGCTTTTCATGGTACTGAAGGAGCTGTTGAATTACGAAGATGGTTTCGAGAAACTGAGAGTGTTTTTGGAAATCAATGAATGTATAGGGGTAAGAAGGTTAGTTGTTGCGGTCAATGTTGCAAGGACCTGCTGTGACTTGGTGGAATGCTAAGGTTGCACCCATGGGTTTGGAGACTATGAACCAAATGCCTTGGACTGAGATGAAGCATGAGATGCAGAGTTTATCTGATAGAAGAAGAATTCAAAAAATGGAACAGAATATGGACTATTACAAGGGTACAGGGTATAACATTGTGGATTATACTTCTCAAACGGTTCAAAGGAGTTCATCATGATGTGCTTCGAGAATGGTTAAACCAATAATGAGTGAAAGTTGATGCTTACATTCCGAGGATTGACTTGATAGAATAATCAAGGTGTGATAAGTTATCTTCTTCTAGACTGCTAAACCTGACAATTTTGTGCGTTATGGCTTCATAAGTTGATGGAAAACAGGTATACAAAAAAAAGAAATCGTTAAGCCTAGAGATGAAAGAATTGCTAGAAGGGAAAAAAGCAAAAAAGTGGGAGTGATTTACAATGTTGGAACAAATAGTTAGTGGTAGGGCACTCATAAGGATAACTCACTGCCAAACTTTGCAGATAACAAAAGCAAGGGAAACACTGTGAAGGCCCTTGGTTATCGCTCCTACAAATGAAAATCATAAGGTGTCGGTATCCTGGTTTACTTCCTTTGTTTTTTTTGGTCGAGAAAGTTGTATTTCTCGCCATGTTTGGTATCTGTGTACTTCAAGTGTCACTATAGTGTAGAATGGATAGGCACAAGGCAAATGGTATTGCAACGGTGAAGAATGTTGCCACAGTGCAAATGCTTACCATTCTGATTGTTATGATTGTGGTAAGGCAAGGTCATACTGGACAACCGTATGCCAAGGATGGGTTAATGCAAATTGGGGAGTTGTGAGAAGTTCAGTGGTCCGAGCTTAGGCTCTTGTAGGATGCTGAGGCGAAGAGGTTCGAATTGTGTGGTTGTGGTTTACGTTTCTACTCAATAACCGCTATGCTTTTGTTTTATTCGATTCGGGTTCCGATAGGAGTTTTGTGGATACTAGATTTAGTTCCATGCTTAATATCGATCTGGTTAAAATAGGAGCTAGTTATGAGGTAGAGTTAGCTGATGGAAGGGTAGTTAGTACGAACACTATTTTAAAAGGTTGCACTTTGAATTTAGTAAACCATATTTTTGAAATTAATCTTATGCCGATTGAGCTTGGTACATTTGGGTCATAATTGGTATGGATTTGGATTTCAAGCACGAGTGACGTTATCGTCTGTGGTAGAAAGTTGATTCGGTTTATTATACCGTATGGAAAACAAGTTGTTTCGATAGTCGAAACAGTGATCAAGGGTATGTCTCGATTAAAGGTTATATCTTGTTTTAAGGCCCGTAAGTACGTCGAGCGAGGTTGTCATTTGTTTTTGGCACACATGACGGAGAAAAAATCAAAGGAGAAATGATTGGAAGGCGTGCATGTAATTCGTGACTTTCCTGAGGTGTTTCCTAAGGAGTTGCCAGGACTACCACCGTCGAGGCAAGTAGAGTTCTCAATTGATCTATTCTACCGGGGGATTTGCACCTGTCTATACGTGCACCTATAGATGGCAACGTCTGAGCGTGAGAGTTTGTCGGTACAATTGCATAGGGAGCTGCGGAGAAAGGATTTATTCGTCTGAGTTCATCATCGTGGGGAGCACCGGTGCTGTTTGTGAAAAAAAAAAGATGGATCTTTTAGAATGTGTATAGATTATCGCGAGTTGAACAAGTTGATCGTCAAGAATCATTATCCTCTCCCGAGAATTGATGATTTATTTGACCAACTACAAGTGTTCGGCGCGTATTCTAAGTATTGAATCTGAGATTCAAGATATTCTCACAGATACGCATTATAGAAGAGGACATTCCAATATGCATTTAGTCACTCGATATGGTCACTTTATGTTCCGTGTGATGCCTTTGGAGATTGACTTAATTGCGCAGGCTGTGTTTTTGGACTTGATGAACTCCGTGTATGCGATTCATATCTTGTATAAATTAGTCATAGTTATTCATCAATTGATAATTTTGGTGTATAACAAGGTCGAAGAAGTGCATGGGAAGCATTTAAAGCTTATTTGGAGCTTCTAAGAAATATGAGATTGTACGCCAAGTTTTCAAAGTTTTGTGATTTTTGGCTAAATGCTGTACAATTTCTTGGATAATGTCAATTGATCGTTAGTGGATGTTCATGGTTGATCCTCCAAGATCGAAGCCATTAAGAGTTGGGCCTTGCACCAATGACGTCTAGCGGATAAGGTGCAGGCAATTTTTGGATTTGGCTGGGTTTTATAGGAGGTTCATCGAAGGTTTATCTATTGATTTCGTAAGCGCTGGACTTAGTTGACTTCAGAAAGATAAGAAATTCGATGGGGATAAGAAGGAGAGGGAAAAGCTTTTCAGACACTGAAGCGAAAGTTGTGTAGTACACCGATCTTAGCGTTGCCCGAGGGAACGGAAGATTTCATGGTGTAATGTGACGCATCACTTAAAGGTTATGGAATCCGTGTTGATGCAAAGACGTGCAGGTTTGATTGCGTATGCATTTCGACAAGTCCATGAAGAGATAACATACTTTACGTTTGACGTTGTGGAGCTGTTGTTTTCGCTCTTAGAGTAATGGAGACCCTTATTTCGTATGGAACTAAGTGTGTGGTTTTTCCCTATCACAAGTGCTTACAATATATTTTTGAATCAGAAAGAGCTGAATCTTGAGACAACGGGATGGATTAGTTATTGGTGATTTGGTTGTGAGATACGATATCATCCTGAAAAGCGCATGTTTGGCTGAGCTACGTCGGAAGGAAAGGAACAATCCCATTACGTGTTTGAGCTTTGATGTGCTGTTCACAATGATTCACCTAAAGTAGATTCGTGAAGCTAAGGAGGCTAGCAATGGAAAGGGGAGAATCGTGAAGCAGAAAATTTGGGGAGGATTGATTAATGCATATTCGTGTTTTGCCCTTATGGTGGACATGTTGTTTTGGGAATTTGTATCTTGGTAGTTGCCACGATTTGGTGGATTGAGGATTGGTTATGCATGGATGTCGCATAAGTCAAGTATTCTATCATCTGGGATCGAAACCAGGAGGTTCCAAGATTTGAAGTCGTTATACTGGTGGTCCGATTTGAAAGATGATATTTCCACATATGTTTTAGTAAGTGTTCTGACTTATGCGTAATGTCAAAGTCGCAGCTCAAAAAATCGTTGGATTTACTACCACAACCTGTCGATTCCAGTTTGGAAGTGGGAAAAGTATTCTATGGATTTTGTGAGTGGACTTGCCTAAGAACGCCGAGTGGGTTTGATCCGAATTTGGTTTTATTGTCGGATCGGTCTGACCATAATTAGACTCATTTCCTACCAATGAGAATTTGATAGTATGGAGAGAATCTCACCCGATTTAATGAAGGAAAATAGTATGTTAGGCATGGGTTGTTATGCGCCTTTATGATCATTTTGGATCGAGATAGTTGTATTACGTCAAGACTCTGGAGATTGTTCAGGGAAGTTTAGGGACGAATGTTGGATATGAGTACGTTCTTACCACCCTCAAAGGACTTTGTAAAGGTCTCAATGCAAATCGGACTATTACAAAACGTGGAGATATGTTGTGTGCATGCCGTGATTGACTTATAGAAGTAGTTGGGGATCGCCAATCTATCAGTAGTCGAGTTCTCATACAATCAAATAGTTATCGCAAGGCATTAAGGCATTGCACATATGAGGTTTTGTACGGACACAAAGAGGAGATTCACACTATATGCTGGAGTGAGGTTGGGGATGGCCAACTCACCGGTCCAGAATTGATAGAATTGATATGCTGATACGACCTAGAAGATCATCTAAATTAAGAACCGTTTGTTAACCTCCTATAGTCGCCAGAAAAGTTATGCAGATAGGAGAACCAAGCCGTTGGAATTTGAAGTCGGTGATATGGTACTGCTCAAGGTATCGCCATGGAAGGGCGCTATGCGTTTTGGAAAGCGCAGAAAGTTAAGTCCACGTTACATTGGGCCATTTAGGATTATAGCTAGTGTTGGTCCTATAGCATATACGTTGGAGCTGCCTGAAGAGTTGAAAGGGATTCATAGTACTTTTCATGTTTTGAATCTTAAGAAATGTTTAGCGGAAGGCGATATTGTTGTTCCAATGGATGAGATTCAACTTGATGATAAGTTGCATATGATTGAAGAGCCAGTGGAAGTTGTTGATAGAGAGGTTAAGCGACTTAAGCAAAGTAGGATACATATAGTTAAAGTTCGTTGGAATTCGCAAAGAGGTCCAGAATTTACTTAGGAACGTAAGTTCTATTAAGAAAAAGAAACCCTCGTCTCTTTATAAGTTTAAGGCAAAGCGAGGGAAAAGCGGATAAGTCGAGTTGAGCACCGGGACGGCGCTCCTTAAAGGAGGGGAGAATGTAACAACCCGAGTTTACGAGTTTCAGGTCAACGTCTATCCCGAGCTAAGATAATTATTTTTGTTACATAAACAGTTATAGTCGTTTATACTATATAAGTTTTGATGAGAATTTCCATTTATAGGGTAATTTCATGCCGTGATTGAGTTTCTATTTGTTTTTAGTGTCTAGAAAGTCAGCAAAATTTATATTGTTGCTTCGAGAGCGTGAATATGTTATTTTTATATTTTACGACGTTTCCCCAAAGTTTTTGTAAAAACCGTGTTTAAAGGTCGTGTTTTACGAGGTTTAACGTTTTATTAAACGTTTTAAAGAAAAATTAGTGGGACGAATTTAAAATATTTACTAACGTGGTGTGACCCGAGTCTTTGGCCGATTCTATTTATAAAAGAAACACTTTGTATTAGTTTTAAAAGGGCTTGAGAATAGAGGGACTAGAATTGCTAATTTGCCAAATTACTTTTTATAAAAGAAACATACACACACACTTATAACATTTTATGAAAAATTGATCTCTATTCTCTTTCTCTCTAGTCCACGTATCCGACCACCCCTTCTCACCATTTTATAGTCAATTACCCACATGCAAATTAAATCGTTGATTCTTATTGATCCTAGTTTCTAAGAGCTACAAAAACCGCACTATTAAAATCTACATGCATTAGATTTGGAGAGAGTAGATTTTTTGGGGATGTTCTTGTATTTCGTGTATAAGGGGGTGTTTAAAATAGTTAGATTGTTGTTGTTTTGAAGTTGGTTGATTGAAAAAGGTTTTGTTTTGGGTTGTTGGGTTTCGTCCGATTTCAAGAAGCAAGGGGAAGCCATAGTTTGATTTTCTTAAAAGTATTGTGAGCATCTAGTTATGTTTATGTATTGATTAATTCAGTTATATTGTGTGTTATATTGTTATTGCTATAAGATTCAAGTGCGGAAATTATTGAAAGTGTGTTTAGTTATTGACCAAAGTTTGATGGTTTTGGTATAATTATATAGACTAGTTAAGCGTATTTTGATAGTCAGATTATGTCGAAAATGTTGTTTTTATAGGTTTTGGGTTGACCAAGTTTGACCAGAAAGTTTGACTTAACCGTAACGAGTCGAGAAATGTTTGAAAGTTATTTTCGTTAATGTCAAGTGATAGTGTTCGCCTTAAGCTCCGTTTCGCTAGGTGGATCGTCACGTAACTCTTAATAATGAACGTTTTACGGCCGAGTCAAGTTTGGGTATTTTTTGGGTAAAAAGTCAACTACGAAGTTTGACTTTTGAAAGTCAAACTTATGTAAACTTTTGAACAAAGTCTATAATGAGCAAATGATTCGTAATGTTAGTTAATTGATAACGAAATATGAAATTCGGATTATATTATCCTTACTTTTGGTAACTTTCTAAAAATGGAAAGTTTATGGAAAACTATGTAAAACTTCCTTTACAACTTTTTCATGCACCAACATACACGATCTTGTGGAATTTTTTCAGAATTTTTTGAAAACTTAAAAAAAAAAAAAATCTTTTTATCATTCTCACGAATATTTGTCTTTTTATTTGATCTTTATCCTATATATATAGAGGGAGGTTATCGTAAGATAATACTTTAAAGTAAGAAGTGTAGGAAGTATTATGAGCCGTTGGATGCATAAAAAATATTGATATTAGATCAAAACTAATTGAATGGCATTTTCGTGAATATCCAGAAATTGAAGGCCACATAGCAAAACAAATTGGTTGACTAACCAGACTCCTCCTCCCATACGGTTTTTTATTCCTTTACTTTCGTTAGACGTGGTCAATACTCCGTAATATTTTCGTAACACACTTCTATGGGCATTAGTTCTTTAGCCTAATTTTTTTATATATAAATTTATTCTATACGATTTGATTTTAGACTACAAAAATACATAAAAGTCATACGTTCTCTTTATAGATGTGATTAGTTTTGGTGTGATTTTTCACGGGACACAGACTGATATACATTAACATCTAAATGATACATATTTGTAAAAGTGATGCATCAAGAGTACTTGCTCAACTAATTTAGAGTACGCTTTTTAAACAATTTTATGATACATTAAGAATAACAAGTTGTTTTACATGTATCCATTGATACAAAATGTTTGTGATTGACTGATGGTTTATCGGCAAATACATGATAATGCAATAAAAACTATGATAAACTAAACTTAATTATAACTATAAACAATTATAAGGAAAACGTTTGCAAAACGGAGCCCCGACCCGACCCGTGACCCAGCCCACAACCCGGCCCAAAACCGGCCCATTTTCTGGCCTAAAATCGAGCCCATTTTCCGGCCCAGCCCATTTAGCATACATTTTACGAAATACCCCCACACTAGGACGCAAATGACGAAAACTACCCTCATTTAAAAAATTACAAAATTCTCCCTCTCCCACTAACGGCTGTTAAGTAACAATCGTTATTTTTTTTAATAACTTACGAAAATAGTCCTTGGGGTCGGTCGTTAATTAACGACCGTCCTCACTTAAAAAAATTAAAAAATTCCCCTCCCCCCACTAACGACTGTTAGTTTTTTTTTCTAGCAATTTACTTTTTATTAACAACTTAAA
>BQNB010127503.1:0-19430 GCA_026074375.1 Tanacetum coccineum
AACGTTGGAAGACGTTGAAAAAAATATATAGTCAACATGTGGATGCTCACGGTTTTTCGGGAATGCTTGAAAGCATTAATTGTAGTGGAAAAATTGCCCAGTATCATTAGGGGTGTGCATGAAGCCGAAAAATCGAACCTAAACCCAAAAAAACGAAGAACCGAAACCTAAAAACCAAAATCGATTGAAAAACCGATGGTTCGGTTTTCGGATTTTGGAAAAACCGAGGTTTTTGGTTCGGTTTGGTTTTACATTAAAATAAAACCGATATAAACCGAACCGATCTTTGTAAACGTGGGAACAAATATAAGTTGTGATCGAAGCTAAGGGGCGATGAATATGCTTCGCTAGATTAATTATATCATGTCGAGTAACTACTCTTTGTTTCATATACTTCTTGTACATGCCATTTATGACACATAATAAGTTCTCTTCTATGAGTTTTTTTATGTTTATTAGGTTTTTATCGTTGTCATTGTCTTGCTTTATAACACATAAATAATTTTTAAGGGTTTTATATAGTCATTTGTTTCTTATTATCCATTGTTGTGTCTTTGGTTTTTCTTATTTTGATTGTTTCTTTAAAGCTTGGAAGATGTTGGTTTATGGTATATTCCAAATCGACTTTGCAAAAACCGAAAAACCAAACAGAAAATAAACCGACAACCGAAAGACCAAACCGACACAAAACCGAAACCGAATGGTTTCTAAAAATCAAAAACCAAAATTTTTCGGTTCGATTTCAGTTTTATACAAAAACCAAACCAAACCGAACCATGCTCACCCCTGTTGTATAGCATCAAAATTCTCTTTTTAATATACTTTAGTACTATATTAGAACAGAATCATGAAGTCACTAAAGTTCATGGGATGACTTCTTTATGATAATGGTGCGTTTAACATGTGACTTATTATTAAGGACGTGTTTGGTGCGTTCAACATTAAGATTTGGATTTGGCTTGATAATCACATGTTTGGAGTGAGGGAATGGGGTTAGATGGGTCCACAAGAAACAGTATATTTAAGCTACGGGTGAAAATGAGCCGAGCAGAGCCGATCTTATCAGAGCTCGACCTCGACTCGTTTATATTTTAGAAAGCATGCGTCTATAAAAAATAAAGTTTGGCTTTTTGATCTTACTTGTTCGAGTTCGTTTATTTGTTTTGAGCACGTTTAGGCTCGCGAGCCGGTACATCTCTAGTTAATGGTAAAATGTGGGGTTTTTTTTAACCATATAGTTTTTTTAGAAATTTACAAATAAATTGACTATTTGTTTTTTTTATTTCATGTTACTCATGTGGGTCATCTCATCATATCCGAGCCAAATCTTTAGTATGAGTTTTAAAATAAATTCTAAAGTGGAAACATGTTAGGTAAACAAATGCTTAAATCTATGATTTCTTGTGAGCCCACCCAACCTCATCCTCTCACTCTAAACATGTGTTATGTAGAAAAGCAAGATCATGAAGTTAAAATCCAAATCTTAATGTTAAACCCTCTCAACCAAACACGTCCGGAGTAAATTGCAAAAGTTGTTCATGTAGTTTGTTCGAATTTTAGGTTCACTCCTTACTTTTTTGAAAATGCAGACGCAACCCTTATGAGAAACTTTTGATGTAAGATTAGTCCTTGCCCAAATTAAAAGGACTATAATATCCTTGCCTTTTTCTCCATCTATTTTTTTAAATCTTTTTTCTAATTAAAAGACTGGTTAGTCTTCAATCCTAATTTCGCATATTACACCGTAACAGGACTCTCTAAAACACAAAAACACACAACCTCAAAACAACTTGCATCTCCATATATCTTCATAAAAAAATTTGATGTTAGAAAAAAAAACTCATATTTCATCTTCTTCATCCTCATCATAACTATAACCACATTTGTTTATCTAGCCACCTTCTTTGATGATATCTCATTACTCATTAAACTTCAAAATAAACACACTAAACACTAATCATGTGCTGCTGCTGATGATGATGGGAAAAAGGTATGTTTTCTGTTGATTTTTCTGAAAAAAGTTTGTTGAAAATGATAGTCTGTTAATTGTTTCTTGAATTTGTGTTTTTATTAAATGTATTGTTAAACTTGTTGGTGTTTCTCAAGTTCTATATGTTTCTGAAGATGAATATGATAATAAAACTCTAAAGTTGTTGAAGATGGAGGGTGTAAGCATAATAGGGATGCTAATAAATTCTCACATCTTCAATTTAGGATAAACTGTAAATACAATGGAAAATTTGACAGAAGGATAATTTAGTCATTCCCATTTGGGCAGGGACTAAAAAGTTTCTCACAGTGACTGTGTCTGCCGTTTCTAAACGGTATAGACTAAACATGTCCGTATCAACCAAGAGCAAATTGCAAACACCAAGTTGTTCTAAGTTTTAAAACCTTGATGTTCTTAGTTGCGTAAATGCAATGAATTAGTAAAAAACCCGTCAATGAATGCGAAAAATGTGAATGGTAATCATCACATGAATTATCGGTCATCACGTGAAAAATGTGACAAGTAATCATCAGTCATCACATGAATCATGTTTTTTTAAGGATCTTTGTAAGACACACCTCATCTCCAAGCTTGTTGTATTGCCTAATGTTTCTTATTCTCATATCCCGCCAAAAAGTAACACAAAAAGTAAAAAAAATACAGTGTTTCTGACTTGAAAAACTTAAAACATGAAAAAAGCCCAATTTTGTGTTACTTTTTTGCGGATATGAGAAAAAGAAACGTTCGGCAATACAACAAGTTGGAGATGAGGTGATGAGTGATGATTACTTGTCACATTTTTAATGTGATGACCGATGATTCATGTGATGATTACCATTCACATTTTTCGCATTCGTCGACAGTTTTTTACTATTTTTTTGCATTTACACAACTCAGAACATCAAGGTTATAAAACATTTAAGCAACTAAGAACATCAAGGTTATAAAAATTGGAACTTGGTGTTTGCAATTTGCAATTTGCTCTTTGTGAAGATGACTGGTCATAGTGAAAGAATTGATAGGGAACTCGCTTACTTTCAAGCCGATAAGAGCTTGGTTGATATGCACTTATGGAGGGAAGATGCTATTCCTGATGTCAACCACCTCTTTGCAACTATCATTGGGCCTGCTGACAGTCCTTATGAAGGGGGACTGTTTCATATGCACATTCGCTTACCTGGTCTATTATCTTTCTCTTAACTCATAATTGATTTATTTATTTTTCATATCTTAATCGCTTTTTCTATGTGATTTGATTAACTATGATGTTGATTGTGGTTAGACCAAGAGATCAATAAATTTGTGATTACAATCTCATTGACTTGACCGAGAACTGGTTCAAATCACTCTATAGACTGTTATGCAAAACTAAACACATGCACTCCTGTCGAGTGTAGAACCTTAAGAAGATTATTCTCCCATCATCCAAAAGAAATTTCAAAACGATTTTTCTGGCAGATCTGGAAAGCTGTAAATGAAATGATATGATGAGGTCTGCTTGGTCTATTTATGTTAGAACAAGACCACATCTGTTTGTTAGGTTTTAAGAAAACAGCCTGAATCCAATTTATTTCTTAGGTATATTTATAAGTTCACACGTGACATTTATAGAGCACGCAACATCAATAAACCACGTGCAGACATATAGTCGATTTTCCCCTTTTTGAAGTTCACACGTGACATTTATAGAACACGCAACATCAATTAATCACGTGCAGACACAAATCCTCTGTCTAATACGTAACATATAGGCGATTTTCCCCTTTTTGAAGTTCACACGTGACATTTATAGAACACGCAACATCAATTAATCACGTGCAGACACAAATCCCGTGCGCTAACATGTAGCATTTATGCGATTGTATTTATTGTGCAAGGTCAGATAACGTAGCACTTTTGTCGTGCTGCTGTCACAAACTCATTTAGCTAGAACAAGTCAACAGTTACTAATTATTGATATTGTTATTATTCTAATCTGCAGATAAATATCCCTTCGCACCTCCTGTGATCAAATTCTTCACAAAAGCTTGGTAAGAAGACTTAAATATTTTTTAATCTCTTAAACATTCAACATGTTGATAATCACTTTATTTCATTAGTCGCATATAGCTTTGTAGTTAAAAATTCTTAATAAATAACTTCTGGATTTATCATGATTACAGGCATCCTAACATAAGTAGCCAAAACGGAGATCTATCTCTAAGTTTTTTAAAGGACGAATGGAGTCCAGCTATGAACCTCACAACAGCTCTAGTTGCAATACAAGCTATTTTGTCTGACCCCGAGCTCAGTGAGGCACAAGATCTTGTGGTAGCAAGACAGGTACCACACCTCACTCAATTTTTCTTTCTTCCTTTGTTTTAAATTATATGACAGTACATAATATTATTCTTTTTGTGATTGCAGTATACTAATGATCGTACTAGATTCACCAAAAATGCTATGGAATGGACTCAGCTCTATGCAACCGAAAGTTCTCCATGCTATAATAGGATTAATTGGAAAAGAATTACAAGACAATCGGCGCACTTGAATAACTATATGCAATAAATGTGTTGGTCATTGATGTAGGGCGTGATAATTGATTCTGAAACTTCTTTTGTTGTTTATTTTTAGACTTGGTTGTCGGAATTCTTTTGTTTAATTGTTTGTTACTTTGGATGGTTAATGCTAGGTTGTACCAAACCATCCTATCTTTTTTATTAGTAATTATTTGTCTAATGTTCAGACTGTGAATTAGTTCTTGAAAGATTTGTTGAGGTGCAATTTCAGTAAATGAAGGATGCAATAGTGGCAATGAGCTGGTGGTTATCAATAAAATCAGGCCATACGTTGATACCAACAAGCTCTAACATTCCTATCCTTTAGTTAAACCATTTTATTCAAACACAGATACTTGGGGTTCCTTCTCTAAGTTGACAGAAGAAAGGTGAGTATATTTGATGCAATGTCTTTTACACCCGTTAGCCTTTTGGACATGTGACATAAAGCGGTTCATTGAATGCAGTTTCAAGAATAATCCTTGACTAGAAGGACATGAACTAATGGGTTCTGTGAGCTACGATGACAATGATGGCAACTGATAATAGATGGAGAAAATTGCAATTGAATTTAAGAAAAATTATTGATGGTCAACTACTACTATTTTTTTTTTAAACGGCGGATTTTATTGAAACAAAAAGACTAGCAAGAAGCTAGAAATTACAAAGTAACAAGATGCAGATTTTTAAGCCAATCTACCCAACTAAAAGACTTTTTACATCTATGTTTACACTAAATGAAGGATCGGGTGACTACCTCCTCAAATATAAGCGCCTTCGAAGGACAAGCCGAACCAAAAATGCTCTTGTTACGGAAATTCCAAATGTACCACCACAAGACATAACAAACGCCTTCGAACAACTCTTTATGTTTAGAATGAAGACGGATACTCAACAACCATTCTAACCATTCATCATAAGAGGAAACCATCACGACATCAACATATTTGTTAATGTGAGATGATACTATATAATCTTTGTGGCTTGTAACATAGATATATGAAGAAAAAAAAAGAGTTACTAGATTCTTTTGAGTTAAATTTTGTTGGAAAGTTTGGTGCATAATTTTGTTTCTACAAACGGGAATGAATGAGATATTTATACTACGGGTGTGTTTGTTGAAACTAGCGGTAGCAGTTAGCAGTAGCAGTTTAATTTATAAAAGTGTTTGGTAGAATAACAATTTTAATGTGTAAAATGGCGTAATGCTAAATGCTAATTTAAAGAGCATTGCGAAATTAGCGTTTTTATAATTTTATAAATGCTAACTGCTTTCTTCCAAACGAGATTTAATGCTAAACGCTAAATGCTAATTACTCAAAAATGCTCTCAAAATGTGTCTGCCAAACACGCCCTACATATAATGAAAGAAGCTTTTTTTTTTCTCTCCATTAAATGATTTATTTTTAAGCTTAAAGAATACTCCGTACAAGTTATGAACATCCATAATGGCGGAGCTTTATATAATTCTATTTGCATAATCATTAATTTATAAATCTTTTGATGTTATAAACCTATGCTTATTATATATAAACTTTTTACAACTATTCAAAATGAGTCATAATAACACTTGTATTAAATTATGGAAAAGTTTAAAATGCCACATGTACATGAAAACGCGTAAACATATAATGTATGAAGATTATCTATGTGTACACGCTATATAATTTTGTGGCGAATATTACACAACATATACTGATTAGCAAGTATCTTTCACCATCAATCATCACAATCACGTAATATTACTGACTACCGTTTTGGTATCGCCATAGCATCGCGATGCACATGTACTTAAAATTTTAATATGAAATAGCATGTGATTAAGTTATTCTTTAAAATCCCCGTCATGTGTAACATTATTATCACGAAAAACATGTGATCGAAAAATATTGCTCGATAATTATTTTTTATTACACAAGTACCTGTAATCATAAAGCACGGATACCCTGTTAGTTGAATATAAAAGTGATATTTTGGAACTGAAAGGTATGAACTTCAGTTGACGAAGTCAAAGTCGTAACAACAAAATAAATTATGTACTAATAAGTTCATTAATGTCTTGTTATTAAATTGTTGTCAATGGTCGTGTTAATGGCTGGAAATTAAACGTAACCGTTCAAAAACCGACTATAAAATACATATTACTCACACAACATGATGCACACAATAGAACACCCAAATGAAGGATTAATGATGTGCACACCATTTTTAGTGATGTACATATCGCCTCCCTTAAGTTTAGAGCAACACGAGTTTTGGTTCAATAACAAATACAGGAGTAGTAAAAGCAATGTGGATGCAGTTATTCAAAGAATTAATGAGGAAATTAAATGGAAGCTTATGAGGCTTCTAGTTAAGAAGACTATAGCTGTTATCAAAGTGTTTCAAAATTGGAGCATTCCTATTACTAACTAGTTGATGGTTGATGTTTGTGTCTGCTTAAGGGGTGTTTGGGATAAGGTCTGTAATGCTTGTTCCTAGCAGAAGTGTATCTAAAGCCTGTATGTTCTCATCATGGTCTCATCAAAAGGCGATTTGCACATCACTGCAATGGTTTGAAACCTTATATCTTGGAGTTTTCTTCGGTAAGATGCCCTTCTTATCTCTTGATAGATGTATCAGATGGCCTAGGGATGATCTCTTGATAGATGTTTTCAGCACTGTGTAGGGTAAGTGATCTGGGTGAGTCTAGCAGGACGAGTGGAATAGAGAGTGATGAAATCCTTCTTGGTCCACTCACTGTTATGGCTGCAGGAGGTTTGGTTGGGTTTACATAGGAGTGAGTGTTCCTTGTCTAGTAATGCCTACAAGTATTATTGCCTAGTTTAGCTAGTGAGGATGTAGCTGCTACTGGATTGGGTTATAATCTTGAAGGAAATGTAGCTAGATGAGAAGAGCCTCCTATGTAATGTGAATGGGTGCTAAATCCTTCATAATGATGCCAATCTATGACAAGCTCTAGATATTGTGGGTGTTGGTTGAATGGCTTGTTTTGCTTGTCATGGTTTTGGAAATGTAGTTATGAGGATTTGGTATTTGGTGAATACTGGTGAACTTGTTTCTGAGTATACTCTGTCTCAGGGTTGTGACAGAGTTACTCTTTGTATTGCTCGAGATATGTTTGTTTGCTGTCTGAGATCTAGGGTAGATATCGAATAGGTGTGTAATCTTGATTGTTTTTTTTAGATTGAATGATAAGATGTTAGTATAAAGATGAGGCATGACTGATCTTCTATCTTATGTTTCTCAACTCATGTGATCATTCTTGTTTATTAATAAAAAGTTCACCTTTCACAAAAAAAAACAACAAATACAGGAGTAAAGTTCATATATGACAGTGCAACTTAATGTTTCAATCGCTATATTTTGGTAAATCACATGACGAATAAACAACGAAACTATGTTAAGGAAAGCGATTCAAACACATGTCATGATCAGGTTCTTATGTTGGTTCTATCTGCTTTTTGTTTTTATTTATACAAAATCTAAGTTTGTTGCTTTAGCTTATAAATTTCGATTCTCTTGTATTATTTCATTATTGTGATTTATGATTTGGGTACTTTTTCTTACTAAGATTTTGTACTGTATTGATTAAAACAACAGACGTGTGATAACAATTCTTGCTTTCATGATGCAGTTCCTTTGGCGTCACTCACCTCGTCGTATACATGGTGTAATGTAGGGATGAGCACGGTACCAGACCGTACCGAACCCGTACCGATTTGGTTTACCAGAATTTTTCCCGATCATAAATTAGTGTACCGGTACCAGTACCGAACGGGATACCCGGGTTACCGGTACCAGTACCTAGTAACCGTTAAATCGATGGCTTTTTTTCCCTTTTTTTTTTTCGGTAATATTCCGATTTGGTAACCGTCCCTGCGTAACCGAACTAAGTGGTCCATGACTTTTTTTATAACTCGAATCATGGTACCATGAAATTATAGTTCGCCGTACCGAATACCTGGGATTCGTACCGTTTTTCGGTACGGAACCGGTACGGTTCCGGTTCGGTACCGGGATTTGGGTCTATATGCTCATCCCTAGTGTAATGTGACTTGTGAGTTGTGACAAGTATCATATGAATTGATTAAAAATTAATAATTGAGTGTCATATGAGGGCTTTTTTAGGCCAAAAATATCTAACATCAAAAATTTTAATCAGTTTATATCACACAATAATTTATTAAACAATTTTATTTTATATAATATATCTTTTTACCTATAATTACATTTTTATTATTTTAAATTTAATATTGATAACAAATAATATTTGAATGTGTATTTTGAAAATATGTGCTTTAATAATGAGTCACATGTTTAACAAATATTAAACGAAGTCATGCAAAAATCACCCTTATTCGATTTGACTAACATACATCATATAAGTAGGGTGTTAATGAGTGATGTTCGGGTTGATTTGTTTGGATTTGTGTTAATCGAGTCGTGTTCAGGTTGACTTGTTCTGATTTACATATTGTCATATTGATGGGTTATTATGTCCTCTATCAAAACGCCGACAAATTTATTAATCGTGTCAAGAAACCCAACTCCAAATCAGACATGCATATCACGTGTAACTCATTTGTGACCCGTTTAACCTATTTATGTAATTTATGTAAATATGTCAAGCTCTGAATAAGGTTGGTAATTTGTCAATATAACTAATTTAAATGTAAAAATGATATAAAGATCTAAAAAAGATGATAAACATAACATACAAATAACTATACGACAATTTCATTGATATATGAGTTACAATAATTCACTCATATTAAGTACATAAAAAATACACATTTAATCTAAATCTAACATAAAGTCCATGTTATAAATTTTGTTTTTAGAGTTTTATATATAATTAAACGGGTTCACGTGTTAATTTGTTTAATACTTACTCAATGCATACACAACCCCTTTATAAAACGGTATAGGCGATTTTCCCCTTTTTGAAGTTCACACGTGACATTTATAGAACACGCAACATCAATTAATCACGTGCAGACACAAATCCCGTGCGCTAACATGTAGCATTTATGCGATTGTATTTATTGTGCAAGGTCAGATAACGTAGCACTTTTGTCGTGCTGCTGTCACAAACTCGTTTAGCTAGAACAAGTCAACGGTTACTAATTATTGATATTGTTATTATTTTAATCTGCAGATAAATATCCCTTCGCACCTCCTGTGATCAAATTCTTCACAAAAGCTTGGTAAGAAGACTTAAATATTTTTTAATCTCTTAAACATTCAACATGTTGATAATCACTTGATTTCATTAGTCGCGTATAGCTTTGTAGTTAAAAATTCTTAATAAATAACTTCTGGATTTATCATGATTACAGGCATCCTGACATAAGTAGCCAAAACGGAGATCTATCTCTAAGTTTTTTAAAGGACGAATGGAGTCCAGCTATGAACCTCACAACAGCTCTAGTTGCAATACAAGCTATATTGTCTGATCCCGAGCTTAGTGAGGCACAAGATCTTGTGGTAGCAAGACAGGTTTCACACCTCACTCGATTTTTCTTTCTTCCTTTGTATTAAATTATTTGACAGTACATAATATTATTCCTTTTGTGATTGCAGTATACTAATGATCGTACTAGATTCACCAAAAATGCTATGGAATGGACTCAGCTCTATGCAACCGAAATTTCTCCGTGCTATAATAGGATTAGTTGGGGAAGAATTACGAGACAATCACCGCTCTTGAATAACTATATGTAATAAATGTGTTGGTCATTGATGTAGGGCGTATCTTTTTTATTAGTAATTATTTGTCTAATGTTTTGATTGTGAATTAGTTCTTGAAAGATTTGCTGAGGTGCAATTTCAGTAACTGAAGGATGCAATGGTGGCGATAAGCTGGTGGTTATCAATAAAATCAGGCCGTACGTTGATACCAACAAGCTCTGATTGTCACAAAATTAAGTAATTCTCTAACATTCCTATCATTTAGTTAAACCATTTTATTCAAACACAATTAATACAACCAAAAGCCCGTAGGTTAGGTGCAGGACATCTGTCCGCAGATAGTTTCTTGATATCGCACGTTCTAAGCACATTGCACCGGACAACTTGTTTATATATGAAGACTATTTATTGAATGCACAGTTAATAACTCACATGAATCATAGTTTTTTGTTTTTGGGTCTTTGTAATACACACCTCTTCTCCACACCGACTTAAAAAACTTAAATCATGAAAAAGCCCAATTTTGTGTTACTTTTTGGCGGGATATGAGAAAAAGAAATGTTTGGTCTTTACAACAGTGGAGTTGAGGGGTGTATAAAAAAAGTACCCAAAAAACAATATTCATGTGATGAAACATGATTAATGTGATGAAATATGATTCATGTGAGACTCATGATTACTTGTCACATTTTTCTCATTCGTTGATGGATTTACTGGTGCATTCACGCAATTAAGTACATCAAGGCTTTAAAATTTAGAATTTGGTGTTTGAAATTTGCTCTTTGTAAGAATGACTGGATCCACACTAAAGAATTGATAGGGAACTCACTTACTTTCAAGCCGATAAGAGCTTGGTTGATATGCCGCTTATGGAAGGAAGATGCTATTCCTGAAGTCAACCACCTTTTTGCAACCATCATTGGGCTTGCTAACAGTCCTTACGAAGGGGGACGGTTTCATATGCACATTCGCTTACCTGGTCTACCATATTTCTCTAACTCATACTGATTGTTTTATTTTTCATATCTTAATCACTTTTTCTATGTGATTTGATTAACTATGATGTTGATTGTGGTTAGACCAAGAGATCAGTAAATTTTTTTATTACAATCTCATTGGTTTTGACCAAGAACTGACTCAGACTGTTATGCAAAACTAAACACATGCACTTACTTGTCGAGTGTAGAACCTTAAAAGGGTTGTTCTCCCATTATCCAAAAGAAATTTCAAAATGATTTTTCTGGCAGATCTGCAAAGCTGTAAACAAAATGATCTGATGAGGTCTGCTTGGTCTATTGTTGTTAGAACAAGACCATATCCGTTTGTTAGGTTTTAAGAAAACAGCCTGAATCCAAAATATTTCCTAGGTATATATATCAGTTCACACGTGACATTTTTAGAACACGCAACATCAATAAACCACGTGCAGGCACAAATCCTGTGTCTAATACGTAACATATAGGCGATTTTCCCTTTTTGAAGTTCACACGTGACATTTATAGAACACGCAGCATGAATCAATCACGTGCAGACACAAATCCTGTGCCCTAACATGTAACATTTATGCGATTATATTTATTGTGCAAGTTCAGATCATGTAGCACTTTAGTTGTGTTGCTGTCACAAACTCGTTTAGCTAGAACAAGTCAACGGTTACTAATTATTGATATTGTTATTATTTTAATCTGCAGATAAATATCCCTTCGCACCTCCTGTGATCAAATTCTTCACAAAAGCTTGGTAAGAAGACTTAAATATTTTTTAATCTCTTAAACATTCAACATGTTGATAATCACTTGATTTCATTAGTCGCGTATAGCTTTGTAGTTAAAAATTCTTAATAAATAACTTCTGGATTTATCATGATTACAGGCATCCTGACATAAGTAGCCAAAACGGAGATCTATCTCTAAGTTTTTTAAAGGACGAATGGAGTCCAGCTATGAACCTCACAACAGCTCTAGTTGCAATACAAGCTATTTTTTCTGACCCCGAGCTCAGTGAGGCACAAGATCTTGTGGTAGCAAGACAGGTACCACACCTCACTCAATTTTTCTTTCTTCCTTTGTTTTAAATTATATGACAGTACATAATATTATTCTTTTTGTGATTGCAGTATACTAATGATCGTACTAGATTCACCAAAAATGCTATGGAATGGACTCAGCTCTATGCAACCGAAAGTTCTCCATGCTATAATAGGATTAATTGGAAAAGAATTACAAGACAATCGGCGCACTTGAATAACTATATGCAATAAATGTGTTGGTCATTGATGTAGGGCGGGTTAAATGTATTGTTAAACTTGCTGCTGTTTCTCAACTTCTTTTTCTAATTGAAGATAAATTTGATAATGAAACTCTAAACTTGTTGTAGATGGAGGGTGTAAACATGATATGCTAATAAATTCTCAGGTATGGACTAAACGTCCACATCAACCAAGCTCCCTATCAATTCTTTCTTTCACTATGATCAGTCATCCTCACAAATAGCAAATTGCAAACACCGAGTTCTAAATTTTTAAACCTTGCACAATGTTCTTAGTTGCGTGAATGCAATGATTTAGTAAACCCGTCAATGAATGAGAAAAATGTGACAAGTAATCATGAGTCTCACATGAATCATATTTTATCACATTAATAATGTTTTATCACATGAATCATAGTTTTTTGTTTTTGGGTCTTTGTAATACACACCTCTTCTCCACACCGACTTAAAAAACTTAAATCATGAAAAAGCCCAATTTTGTGTTACTTTTTGGCGGGATATGAGAAAAAGAAATGTTTGGTCTTTACAACAGTGGAGTTGAGGGGTGTATAAAAAAAGTACCCAAAAAACAATATTCATGTGATGAAACATGATTAATGTGATGAAATATGATTCATGCGAGACTCATGATTACTTGTCACGTTTTTCTCATTCGTTGATGGATTTACTGGTGCATTCACGCAATTAAGTACATCAAGGCTTTAAAATTTAGAATTTGGTGTTTGAAATTTGCTCTTTGTAAGAATGACTGGATCCACACTAAAGAATTGATAGGGAACTCACTTACTTTCAAGCCGATAAGAGCTTGGTTGATATGCCGCTTATGGAAGGAAGATGCTATTCCTGAAGTCAACCACCTTTTTGCAACCATCATTGGGCCTGCTAACAGTCCTTACGAAGGGGGACGGTTTCATATGCACATTCGCTTACCTGGTCTACCATATTTCTCTAACTCATACTGATTGTTTTATTTTTCATATCTTAATCACTTTTTCTATGTGATTTGATTAACTATGATGTTGATTGTGTGGTTAGACCAAGAGATCAGTAAATTTTTTTATTACAATCTCATTGGTTTTGACCAAGAACTGACTCAGACTGTTATGCAAAACTAAACACATGCACTTACTTGTCGAGTGTAGAACCTTAAAAGGATTGTTCTCCCATTATCCAAAAGAAATTTCAAAATGATTTTTCTGGCAGATCTGCAAAGCTGTAAACGAAATGATCTGATGAGGTCTGCTTGGTCTATTGTTGTTAGAACGAGACCATATCCGTTTGTTAGGTTTTAAGAAAACAGCCTGAATCCAAAATATTTCCTAGGTATATATATCAGTTCACACGTGACATTTTTAGAACACGCAACATCAATAAACTGCGTGCAGGCACAAATCCTGTGTCTAATACGTAACATATAGGCAATTTTCCCTTTTTGAAGTTCACACGTGACATTTATAGAACACGCAGCATGAATCAATCACGTGCAGACACTTATCCTGTGCCCTAACATGTAACATTTATGCGATTATATTTATTGTGCAAGTTCAGATCATGTAGCACTTTAGTTGTGTTGCTGTCACAAACTCGTTTAGCTAGAACAAGTCAACGGTTACTAATTATTGATATTGTTATTATTTTAATCTGCAGATAAATATCCCTTCGCACCTCCTGTGATCAAATTCTTCACAAAACTTGCGTAGAGACTTAAATATTTTTTAATCTCTTAAACATTCAACATGTTGATAATCACTTGATTTCATTAGTCGCGTATAGCTTTGTAGTTAAAAATTCTTAATAAATAACTTCTGGATTTATCATGATTACAGGCATCCTGACATAAGTAGCCAAAACGGAGATCTATCTGTAAGTTTTTTAAAGGACGAATGGAGTCCAGCTATGAACCTCACTGCAGCTCTAGTTGCAATACAAGCTATATTGTCTGATCCCGAGCTTAGTGAGGCACAAGATCTTGTGGTAGCAAGACAGGTTTCACACCTCACTCGATTTTTCTTTCTTCCTTTGTATTAAATTATTTGACAGTACATAATATTATTCCTTTTGTGATTGCAGTATACTAATGATCGTACTAGATTCACCAAAAATACTATGGAATGGACTCAGCTCTATGCAACCGAAATTTCTCCGTGCTATAATAGGATTAGTTGGGGAAGAATTACGAGACAATCACCGCTCTTGAATAACTATATGCAATAAATGTGTTGGTCATTGATGTAGGGCGTGATAATTGATTCTGAAACTTCTTTTGTTGTTTATTTTCATACTTGGTTGTCTGGATTCTTTTGTTTAATTGTTTGGATGGTTAATGCTATGTAGGTTGTACCAGATCATCGTATCTTTTTTATTAGTAATTATTTGTCTAATGTTTTGATTGTGAATTAGTTCTTGAAAGATTTGCTGAGGTGCAATTTCAGTAATTATTTGTCTAATGTTTTGATTGTGAATTAGTTCTTGAAAGATTTGCTGAGGTGCAATTTCAGTAACTGAAGGATGCAATGGTGGCGATAAGCTGGTGGTTATCAATAAAATCAGGCCGTACGTTGATACCAACAAGCTCTGATTGTCACAAAATTAAGTAATTCTCTAACATTCCTATCATTTAGTTAAACCATTTTATTCAAACACAATTAATACAACCAAAAGCCCGTAGGTTAGGTGCAGGACATCTGTCCGCAGATAGTTTCTTGATATCGCACGTTCTAAGCACATTGCACGGGACAACTTGTATATATACGAAGACTATTTATTGAATGCACAGTTAATAACTATATAATTATGAGGAGGTCGTAACTCATAAAAGACGTTACTATAGTAACAGGGTTAGTACTGTTTCAAACGCATTACAGCTCAAAAGATCTAATTTATGAGTCAGGGCACCAGGAGTGCAGATATGTTAACTTTTAACCTTAACAGAACAAGCTGTCATTTTTCTTGCATATGATTACAGCAAGTGTATAAATATTTTGGATCACAATAATACTGTATGTATTGTTGCAAATTTTATGTGTCCCGGCTCAACAAATATCATATCTTTACGCAAGATCCATCTCTGTTAATATCTAGCGAAAAAGAGACATAACTAATTAATGCATCAAATACTGATGGTTTAATAGGGTTGGTAATCACTATAATCATACTCTTTAAGGGACTAACTTCACAATAGGTGCTTATTATTGATGATCATCTTTGAATGAGAAGGTTAAGTATAAGTTACTCTCCTAAAGTCAAACTTAATTATCGCCTTATCGGTTCAAGCAAGTGATCAACAAATGATAAACTATAATTGTTTCCTATGTTTTTTAAGTACTGATACATATGGCATGAAGTCATCACCAATTAATAAACAATAAGGTGAATATCATATTTAATAGCTATTATGATTGTAAAATCAATATTTTGCGATTCGTAGTTTTAATCTTCAGGAAGGAAACTAACAAGTAAAGCTTATGATCAATAACATCTATCTAATATTTAATATATTTCTTAAGGTGGAAAAGACTGCCATATATGTCAGCTGGACTGGACTCGGTTGTGTTTCATTCACCTCACACTTCATGCGAATTTCTGGCGTTTCATGTACTGGAGGATAGGCTCCTTCACCTATAAGTAAAATACCGTGTTTAAATTATGGCCATAGAATTAATTTTATGAAAGCTTGTTGTCATTAGCAGGAAGTATTTATGTACCGTGCTTGATTTTCTGGAGCGTTTGCTAAGAGAAGACTGACCACTACAAACCACACTGTCCATTATATCATCTTGATTGACATTTCCATTCCTACCCTTTTCGCTCCCTGCTGCATAGCTCTCTATCGAAGCAATAGGCTGAAAAACAAGTGTTACAATAAATAAACAAATTAAGTACAGATATATAATAACAATAGACATTTTTCAAGTTCTAAGAAACTTATAAATGAGAACCTGGTTCTTGCTTGTGGGAGTGCTGTGTCCATTCCCTCTCAACTTAGAAATTGTGGGAGTACTGTTGGAAACATTCTGATGCAGATTGGATCTCTCCTTTGTGCGTGTGAGATCTGACCCAATGGAATGAACTGCACCAAATGTGGATGTATCCCTACGATTTGTCCCTGAACAAGTTTCTGATTAGTTATATAATGTCTTTTGATACTAGGATTATAATCTCACAATATCCCTACCTATTTGATTTTCTGAATTGTTGGATCCGTTAAGTGTTTCTCCTTGATCCATCTGATCAGATTTATAACAAAAAATATTAGCAGAATAGCACTTGAAGACCATAAATAGAACAGATGGAAGACAGATGAGTATAAGTTTAGTACCATTGCATCCAAGGCTCTCTGAACTTCAGCAAGTTTCTTCTTGGTTAGATCAGAATGGATCACACGCTTTCCTGTAGATTTTACATATTTTTATTAGAAATGTTATATATATAGTTACACAATAATCATAATTCAAATTAGTCATTGTGAAACATTTACCAAGCTTACGGTTGTTTGTGGCTTCAATATAACCTTCTTTGGTCATCTTATCCATTAGCTTGCGAACAGTAGTTTGGTTAGCCTCTTTACCAAGCTTGCTTTGCAGCTTAGAAATAGTAATGTAGTCCATTGGAAGAGCATGATAGAGTGCCTACATTAAACGAAAAAAGTATAGTTTTAATAAATGTCAAGAAAAAGAAAACTGCAGACAGATGTGAGCTCACCTTCATGTAGATATGACCTTCAACTGTGTTGGATGGACTTTTCTTACTTGGTGTAAAATTGCCATTGCCTTCATTTTTCACAGTATCAAATTCATATCCCAAATTCTACAGTTGACAGTTATTAAATAACAAAAAGATTTAGTTAATGATTAAAGGGGTATTGAAAAATTAAGTAATAGAAGCGTAGAAGATGACCCTTGACCTCATGATGCTGAAAATGGCCTTTCCATCTCTTACTAGAGTGCCTTCATTAATAAGCTTTTCCATAATATCTAAAAAACCAAATTGAACATATGGAATGACTGCAACGAATATTAGCTTTATTAGCTTTATTTTCCGATCAGACTATTTGCTTACCTTCAATTAGAGTCTGCAAATACAACAAACAACATTATGTCATTGTTGCGTAATTAAGAGGAATGAACATGCTCATTTGTGAAATAAAGGAAAGAAAGTGTACCAGTGAGATGTCAACAAAAGCTAAGAGCGCATCAGTGACCTCAACTTTGTCTAGATGATAAGATTTGACCCAGTCCCTCACACGGTTTAGTTGATGTTCATCTTCAGCTGGATCCTGAGTATCATCTGCGTGTTTGGGATGACATAACTGGTCTCAGATTATGATAAACCATACATTCTATCTCTCATTAATGTTTGTAACAATGTTTAACAAGCCTGGTCAGAGTAAGTACCTTCATTGACCATAGTATCATTTTGTTTCCCTTTCTGGTTGTCTGATAAAAAGAAATATGGTTATTAGTAGGTTTTTAAAATACTTAAGATACTGGAATATATGCATCAACTGAAACATATTAACGTAAAAATTACCCATTGGTGTGATTATGTACTCTTCATCAGAAATGCTGGCCTAAAATGGATTGTTAAAGTTACCACGCAAGTCAGTATGATATGTAAGAGGTATGAAGCTTCTAAGACTAAACATATATGCGTGTCACTCAAGATGAAAGGACCCTGGACATCAATCATTGTGAAAATTTTAATCCGTACTACTATAAACATTAATCAATAAGGATTTTGTTTTATCTCAAACGGGTCAAAATACATTGGCTAAAAAGAATCCAGGTCATATGGCCCAAATTTTGCCCAATATATTTTGAAAGCATGCAGCCTTCTAGATTCCTATATTCAAAAATTTATGTTAATATTGTAATAATATAGTTTAAGCTCAAAATTATGCATACAAAATTTTGCCCAAATTTTGCCCAATATCTTTATGTTGTCAAGTAGCTAAACGTTGTTTAAGCCTTTTCGCCATAAGAAAGTCAGAATTTTTTTAATTTAAAGTTCATCGATATGACATTTTACTACAGAAAATTTTCATTTCTTGACAGCGGGCAGGTCTGCAATGTAAAAAAGCTGTAAATAAGCAATTACCAGAAGTACACACAATTTTCCAAAAACATGACTAAAATTTTGAATGCTGAAAAAAAAGAAAAATGGCAATAAGAACTTCCATTGAGGGAATCTGAAGTACAAAGATGGTTCCTTACGATGGACTATGTCGTCGATTTGGTAGCATCATTCATGCAATTGTAACCGAGCTCCAAATCACCCACTTACGTTTTTGGAGAAAATAAGAGCTTGTTGTCTGCCTTTATTTTTTCATTCTCTTCCCATGCTTTGATTAGTGCCATTCTCTTCTCTGTAATGACTATATCAAGTCCAGAATCTGATATCATACATAATGCAAATAATTTACATAGTGTTCTATACTTTCCTAATTCATAGCCAATGTAGGACGGGATGTAGCATTTTTCCTGTGTGGTGGCGGATGTTCGCCCCCCTCTCATGGAATAGACCGACATAACTTCCTAGCAGCTAAAATGTGTGCCCTATTAACAAAAACAGAAAACAAAAAGGCAAAAAAAAAACTTAATTATACAAATAAGACTATTGTTATAGAAGATGTATAGATTCACATAGTATAGTTGCAGGAAAGCCGACGTAAAAAATACCTGAGAGAACAGAAGCTTCAAGAGGCCGAGGTTCGTGGAAAGAGCATTTCTCCGTTGGCATGAAAACGGAAGGGTCTTTCAGCATATTATTGTGAAGACCATAAGAGAGTCGTTGTTCGACATTGTCATTAGCAATCTGTGGCTGATAGATCAAAGAAGAGATGCCTGTATCCAACGTTTTTTTTGGAAAAATAAAAAAAGACGGTTGATATAATAACAAATTATAAAACCATATTTTTAAGTAAAAACACTTTTCACCTT
>BQNB010127504.1:0-19430 GCA_026074375.1 Tanacetum coccineum
TTTTTTTTCTTTCTCTTGAGGATTCGGTCGACCAAGGAGAAGGGGGAGAAAAAAAATCTGTATTTTCTAATCCTTGGTTTGCTTATATAGGCCTAATGGATAACCCTTTCTACAAGTTTGAGCCCAACTTGGACTTCTTTTCCTTTTTTTTACTATTCCCGTTTTTACTATTCATCCATAAATAATTTTTTTTATTTTCTTTATTATTTACTAAAAGAACTTGAAGTTTGATAATTTATAAAAACCATAAACTATCTCCAAAACCTTCTTTCGCAAAACCTACGTTTTACGCTTTCTAAAAATAACTTTTCATTTCCAAATTCACTTTCTATATATGGAAAGTTTACCAAAAACTCTCATATTTTAACAAACTCATTTCTTTCACAAATGACACGCTTCACATTTTAATCCATCACCTAGACAACCACTTATTAACCAAAACAATTCTTTCAAAATACTAATTCAATTCCATTATCACTATAAGTGATAAAAATGAAATTTCTCCATCAAATAACTCATTTCTCTTAACTTAACCTCTAAAACCTAAACTTATCTTAAATTACTAACACAAAAATACATATACGTATAAATACTTACACATTTAACACAAAAACGCTAAAATCTCAATAACCATTTCCTCATCACTCAAAAGTGAACGAAATGAACTCAACAAATTTTAACACAAATCCAATCCTAATGAGACGATCACGCTCAATGGATTGATTATCCAATCTCACATATCCCACACAAACAAATATAAACACGTATAACATATAAAATCACATAAACCGTACGTTGCAACAGACACATAAGTCAACACTAATGGTTTGACTAACCTGCTCAAGTCACGGTTGTTACACATTAATTGTGACAGGAGTCAATGTGTCTAGGTCTTGGGATGATGTCTCGCCTAAGTCTTAAGAATGATATGCCGCTTAGAGATAAGAAATCATTGCACTAAATAAACAAACCCTCATTTAATCAGATTTAAAATGGCTAATACAGTTTTCTATCATTTGGCTTGTACCGCTCTTTTATCTTCTGATTGTTTTCTTGCATGTTTATTGTGTTTAGATTTGAATATTGTCACCATAAAACCTGAGCTAGTCTCTCAGGCTGAAAAACCCCCCATCATCGTTAGAAACGTATATAGCATAGGTTTAACAAGTAATTAGAATTAACTTAATTAGTGTAATTAAAATACTGATAGAATATAAGGTTAGCGACCTCGCTCTTAGTGTTCGACACGCTACTTACCATGAAACTCCATCCGATCGGGTACACTGCCCGTTAAAGTGGTTTTTTTAGGATAAGTCGGCTAAATATAAATTTAAAAATTGGTAATCAATAATTGACCCTACACGACAGCACATCAAAAATCATCAAGGATTTTTAAACACATATCATCATAGATCTTTGGGAAAGCTCAGCTTCCTTGTTAATTTGCAAAATCATAAAAAGAAAGACAAGAACAAAGGTTCATATCTCCTTTTTGTTTTGATTTATACAAGAAAAACACTAAAACACTAAAACAAGAACGAACCTACCCGTGTCACTTGTGTTCTTCGTGAGCAGAAATGTAACATATATCTTTAGAAAACTATGTTTGTGAACTAAAGATAGGAAACATAAATAGAGGCGTGTGATGTTTGTTTGACTGAGAAGAGATATAAATTAGAGATGCCAGTTTTTTAGTGATTAGGTTTTGCTGTGTATGAAGGGTAAGTATTATATATCTAGGTTTTCATTAGGGTTATATTTTGTTTTGGGCATGTGTAATATCAATTCTTTTTAGGTTGCATGATTTTCTTCTTTTTGGGATGGTAACTTTTTACAAAAATATGTGATATCAATTTATTTGTTGTGATAGGACAAAAGTTATGATATCGATATTAGTATGGTGCGTCAAGTCAAAATTTTTATTTTTTTATATACATAGTGATTTTAGTAATTAAATTTGTAAATTAAAATAAAAAACCAAATAATAATAATAATAATAATAATTTGAGCGTGATTAAAATTGTGGGCTATAATTTTTGGATTACGGTTTTAATTGCAGATAGATAATTCGAGCGTGCTTGATATATTGAGTTGAATTTTTTGGATATTAATTGGGTTCGTGTTGAGATATCATTTGTGCTTGTGTTTGTGATACATCAAAAAAATAGAATCAAAAGATATGGTATTTTTATGTTTGAGAAAAGCCAAGATAAAATTGCTAATGCTACGTAGAATACAGCAAGAAATGAAATAGACTTGTAACAAAAATCTTAGAGAAATTAAGAAGTTCGTTTAGGATCTACACTCAGGGTCATTTAATTCGAGTGCAAATGAACATGCATTTAAGGTACTCTTTGGAGAGAAATATGATTCTTTCAGAGATACGTGTTTTAACAACATGCATCGACTTGAAAAACAATTTGCTAAAGAGGAATTTCATGAGTGTGACTCCAAGACATCTTTTATAGTGCCCAAGAAACAATTTGAGACATTCTTATATTGAAACCTTTGTACTCTTTTTTGCAAATTAAAAGTTTAAATGTCAAGTGAAAATATTTCAAAAGTATTCTCCATAGAAAATTAAGTATTACCAATATGTGCTCATCCGCCATCTAGATGATATATAAAAAGTAGTTGTTGAAAGAACACATCATGAAGAAGAATCACGGATAAAAGAAATAGATGTCAAAGAAAAACATGAAAAATTAAAGATGCAGAAACAAGAAACGACGATCCAAAAGGGTGAATACAGTAGTCAAAGGGATGATTCGAATGCTAACAGAGAGAGAAATGCGAAAGATAGATGCCCATACTTTTTTAGAATACTTCATAAACTATCTGATTTTCTATCAGGCATAGACTCAAAAAATACTTGTTCCTCGGGTGGATTTCAACATGCATTTTCATCATTCTTTGGAGAAGAAGTTGAGTATTTTGCACCCAAGATGTTCTTCAACTTGAATAAATTAGAAAATCAACTTAACAACGAAGAATCTGATGAGGAAGTATCCATGGTTGTTTTTAAATTGTTCAAGAATCAGTTTTAGCGTTTCATTACTAAGCAAATCTCTATGAATGATGATGATCAAATGGAAAACAAGTTCTTCACTAGCTACACTTTATGTGATACACACATGTTTTAAACGAAATTAATTCGTCAAATGGATTCTTTTGAAAAGTTCATTGTTGAAAAGCACTGCATAAAAGATCGTAAGACATCAAGGTAAACAAAATAACGATGCAGATGCAAAAGGGCGAGGCTAATATGATTACGAATAAATGTGATGTTGGTTTGGTTGTCATAGAAAGTAGTGGGATAGAAATAGAAAGCAGGATGAAAGAAGTAGATCAGGGAATGATATAAGGGCTGAAGGTGCAGATATTAGACTCTCTAATAACACAAAGCGAGTGAATAAGGTACAATCTGCTGCTGCATATAATGTGTTTGCTAATGATAGACAACATGCTGAGTAACCTAAATACATTATTGAAGGAAAGGTTGACCAGGATGATGAGCAATGTTTAGACAAACGTCCTTTGGTAATTGAAAATAAAACAACTGAATCATTAAACCAAACTTTTGAGTCTAAAAATAATTGTCTCAAAAAGACCATTGCCCAGTTTCAAAAGGATTTTTCAAAACTAGAGGCACAAGCTATTACTTTTGAAATAGCACATCAGGACAAGACTCAAGAAAATACTTCTTAGAACACATTACAAAAAGAAAATGAGAATTTTGTGGCATCATTACAAATCGAAAATGCACATTTGAAACAGACTTATAAAGATTTGTTTGAGTCAATTCAAAGTTCAAGGGTTAAAACTAATCAATGTGATGAAGTCAAAGATAAGTTCGATTTTAATGAGATTGATACTCAAAACATTAAGTTGGAACATCAAGTGGCTTCATTGCTTAAAGAAAATGAAAAATTGAAGTTGGTTTACAAAAACTTGTTTGATTCAATCAAAAATTTACGAGTTCAGACACAAAGTTCTAACGTAACATAAAACAAGGCAAAAAATTTAAGGTCTGAAGTGTCTGAAGTTGTGGATATAAAATTTGAACACATTTTGGGTAATTTTGATTCCTTTCCATGTTCAAATGCTGAGAGTAATATTTTGGAACTTGAAAAGAAATTGGGGGTGAAAATAATATTTTTAAAAATGAAAAATGTGAGCTTCAAACAAAGATTGCCGAGCTTGAAAAGGTTTTAACTCAACAGAAAAAAGATTTTGATGATGTCAAGCTTGAATTGTCAAACAAAACGGCCAAATTCAAAGCATATTTTGAAAATTTTTAAAATACGAAAGTTGCTCACAAAAGACAATTGGCCCTAAAGATTGATGACTCTAAAGCTGAAAAAGATTGACTTTTGAAAGAAATTAATTTTTAAGAACTCAAATTGAAAACATGAAAGGGAAGTCTGTGGAAACTAAGTTTGACAAACCTTTGATATTGGGAAAACCACATGTTGATAAACTTTTGATAACATCTCAATGTTCAAAATCGTGGTTTACTCCCACAGTTGTTGTGAAAAACGATTTGTCAAAACTAGTCACCGCACAGTCTTTACCTAAAAATGAAAAAGATTAGCTTTTGAAACAAATCGCATCTTTATAATTAATGTTGGCATCACAAAATATTCTTTCAAATCAAAAGGAATATTATGATTTGAGAACTTCATACAATGCTTTAAAAGAAAATTTCAATTCTCTTGACCGGACAAAAAGGAAATATAAAGTTTCAAACTCATCAAAACCTAAAGTAAGTGTTTTAGAAAAGGTTCACACAGGTGAATCTTTAAAACCATTTTAAAAAATGGTTTATCAGTTTACAACCTATTCTTTGCAAAAATATAGGAAGTTTTCTAAGAAATCTCAAACTTTTGAAACACCTACTTCTCTAAAGGTTTTTAAGACAAGTGCTTTAAAAGAAAAAAATCAAGTTTTTAAAACTCCATAATCTCATTTTACACCGGTAAAACAAGTGTGGAGACCAAAGCAAAGTCGTTCAAACTCTTTGAAATATTCCAAATCAGAAATGCTTTCGATGCAAAACAAGAATGACTCTGCTTTGACCATCAAAAATAATGGAAGATTTTCAAACGTTTCAAAATTGAATTTTCAAAATGATTCATCAAATGTCAATAACAAATGGAAATCTTCTTCGTCAACAAGATTTTAAACTCCACAAGAAACACCGAGTTTCAATAATAAATGGAAAATAAAAAAGGATTTTAAATCACCATTGATCCCACGAGAGTTTTTTTCAAATGAAACATCGGTTTCAAGCCCTCGTTGGAACTCAGCTTCTTTACCTCAACTTGAAACAACTTTTAAATGGTTTTCAAATTTTTTGACAAACCCGTTAGCAACGTGCTTAAATGTGTTCCAAAAGTTGTTGTCTAATTTGATGTCATTGTGACTGTTGGCTACTTTAGGTCAACACCCGAGCTTAACATAATGGTTATTGATTACTTCAGATCAACATCCACACTTCAAAATAATGACTTCTGATTATATATCTAATCAAAACTTGATTTTTCAAATAAAAAAAAGTGTACGTATCAGTACGCTTTATCTTCAAAATAAGAGAATTCTTCTTTGTCCTGAGCAATTTTTATCAAAATCCTTTCAAAAAGTTTGCTCGGGACATACAACTTCTAAGTAAATGTCAGCTTATGACTCGTTCTTCAAAGAAAGAAAAGTGTACATTCATGTACATTTATCCTCACAATGAGAATCTTACAACTTCTCGGACTTGAGCTAGTTCATTAAGATATTCTAAATCTTGAGCTCAAGTAAAATAGTTTCAAAAGATTGAATAGAAATTTTCAAGAATTTCTAAAAAAGATTTTTCAAAATCTTTCAAATTATGAATTTAACTCTCCATTCCTCATTAAATAATATTTCAAGAAGTATTCAAAGATAATTCAACATCTTTCAAAATAATATGCTCAACACTCACTCTATCCCTCAATATAATTGTTGTCACATATAAAATGAAGTGTTTTATTATTGAGGAGGAGTATAAAGGAAAAAGTTTGTTAAACAAATGAACAATAATCAATATAAAAAATAGTTGTTGTCAAGTGTGAATATATTGATAAGCGTGCCATTGGTCTAACTTACATCCGGTTTCAACCATTTTTTGAATGAATAAATTGTGGTAGCAACTTATTGACCCTAAAGGTAAAAGTTACATCTGGTTTCGACCATTATCTAAAGTTCAAAATTTGTTAGCGACTTAGTGACCATCCCTTTTAGATATCTACACACCTTGACTCAACTAATTTTTCAAATTTATTTATTACATTCACGAATGTTCCAATTCAAAACAATGCAATATTCGTTTTCTCCCATGTGATTTAAAAAAAACTCATATAGCTATTTTAATCCATTGATATCAAAAATTATCATATGGTATGCTATTTTTGTGGGAGAGAAAATTGGATTAAAATGTGATCGTTTAACACCCCCAAATTTACATCAAGATTCGGGACCAACAATGAGGTGTTATTAATGAGTACAATAATCATACATTATATAGAACGACTCGAAAGGAGATGTTATTAACATGTTCCATTCCAAAATGTAAAGATCAGAGTGCAAACATTGTCCCAACATAAAGACAATTTTATAAAACAAGTTTGAAACACCAAACAACCGTAAAAACATTGTTTGGAGGAATGGAAAATGAGTGATTTAGCAAAATCAGTTTTTAAGCGCAACTTCATCCTCGTTCCAAGCTCCAAGTCCTTAGCTTTGATTACATGAGATAAACATGCTAAAAAGTCAACAATAATGTTGAGTGAATCCATAGGTTTATAAGAGTAAACATTAGAACATAAATATTTTAAATCATTAAAAAACTTGTGGCGCAAACAAGTTTTATATATAATTGCATTGAGCTCGTGACATCAAAACCTTTGACGAGATACTATAAAGTTTGCCCCATTAGGTTAGGTACTATTTCTATATACCTATTTCATCTCAAGTAATTTATCCATTATAGTGGGTGTTCCAAAAGGATTCTTACCCCGGACGGGGAGTCACCTCATAGGCCTATTTATTACCATAGTGTCTACCCATCACAGGTAGTTAATGGTTCACGATATTAGGGTCTTTAGAAATAGGTACTCAAGCATTAAGCATACAATTTAGGTCCAGCATACCGAAAACAATTTGTGTTCAATTTAGTAAAACAAGCATGTATCCCCCTCGTGGGTTTTTAATAAAACATTTAAAGTAGTAAAGGCGAGGCTATGAACTCACCGTGAGTAGAAGATCGAATGAGAAACCAAGTATAAGAAGATGACTCCAAAGATTAGTTGAGACCTATAAAGCAAGTCGCGACTTAGAATGATATATGATATCATTATAATAGATTATATTCAAATGAGATTTTTTTTCTATTAAAAAAAGAGACTATACGTTTATTTAAGATATTTGTGTATAAAAAATATAATTATGTTCATTCATAGCATACCTTACACATTTGATCATGTGGTGTATTTCGTTATCAGTGCCGTAAATATAAAGTTGTGCAAACATTGGAGGTTTTCCTTCGTCTGGCAATAAAGTACCCATTCTATGGTAATTCTGGCCTTGTATTCTGTAACAATATGCACCATGTCCTTGGTTAACTGAAGTGTCTTGTTTTTCAACAATTGACGTGAATGAAAACATTGAATTATAACGTCTCATATTGTCAATGAAATTGCTGCTTTTTAGATGATTTCCACTAATAAGGTACATCAACAATTTTGGAGGGTTATGTTTTTCGTTTCCTAACTTTACTTTTCCTTTGCCACAACATAGTGAAAATGAACCTGAAGTTAAATGTGTGTTTCCTATCATACTCTCAGCGTGCCATAATTGTGCGTCACAAGATTCACAACGGAAATTTGGATTTTCATGGTCAATGTAATCTGTAGTTTAAAAAGATTGTTAGTGTACAGATGCATTAAATAGTTTAATTTTTTTGTTTCCTTTGTGTTGGGAATTATTGATTTGATGATACAAAAGGAAACAATATATGATATAAAGGAAACAAGACAAAGATGAAGAATTCTTGGTCAACGTGCTTTAATGAGTCAAAGATGAGAAATTCTTGGTCAACTTGCTTTAATGAGTCAAAGATAAGGAATTCTTGGTCAACGTGCTTTAATGAGTCAAAGATAGTTATTAGGAAAGAAGAAAGTTTCATAATACAATTAGAATTCCTTTATGAATGTTTTAATTAGTTTCCTTGTAAGTCTTATGGACTCTCTATATAAAGAGATCCATAGACATTGTTTAGAGGGTGCACAAGAGAAAAAGATGTAAACACTAAAAGGTGTGTGTGTGTGTCTAGGCATCATCCCTAATAAAGGTGCCTAGGGTTTAGAGTTAGTTTTGTAGTTGTACAACAAGAAGTAGATGCGCATAAGTGGTGTAGCCTCAAGAATCTTATGATTCCTGTTACAGTTTGTTGATGTAACCGTATTATCTTGATCAAATAATATTGGGGCAGTGGTGAATTTTTGGTAAAACCTTGTTTGATAACTTATTGTTCTTTATTATTCCGCTGCGTATATAAGTTATCTGTAAAACATATCCTAGATGGGTTAAACGATCTTCACAATTGGTATCAGAGCCTCGTGGCTCTCGATCTAGGATCTACAAGGTTTTATAAATCGAAGAAAAAGAATAAAAAGGACTCGATTTTGTTGCCAACGGTTTGTTGTGACCGACTGTTTTAATGTTCGAGTTTGCATTGGATCATGAATGTATAAAGTGCTAAGAAGAAAAGTAAAAGAAATCGTGAACTGGTTGTATCTTTGATTATATGGTGAAGAATGCAAAGTCAACAGCAGTGGGTCCGAAGAAAATATGGAAGAGATTTTATGCTGCTTGTTCGTTGGTGAAAAGCTATAAAGAAAGAAAGTTTTGATTATAAAAGGAAAAGATATGGCAGATTGGCTTAGTATGATATTGGGATTTCAAGTAAATATAATGTTTGTCATATGCTACTTATGAAAGTTTGTACTGTTCGAAGATATTTAAGCTGCTAGTGTCGTCTGAGAAGAAGTTAATACTGTCGGTATTGTCCGACATCAGATAATGAATGGTTTGGATCTCGGATGCTTCGTTTAAGGGGAAGCTAACAGAAAGTTTTTGGTTTATATGTTCTCAACAGGTTGAAAAGGCTCATTTTCAAATTATATGTTACAATTGATTACGAAGAAGATTGTTTATGACTTATTTGAAGATGAAGTGGAATTTTTCAGATGTGTGTTCTTATTATATCTTTTGGTCTTGGAGATAACTTGCTTGGTTATATACGGTTTATGATAAAGACTTGATAAAACTAGTTTTTACCTGATGTAAGGAGATACATTGTAGTACTCACAGGTATTTACTATCACTTGGCTTAGTGACTCATGTATAGGCATGCGGATTTATCAAGAGATCGAGGTCTACTCATAAAACGAAAAAGAAGATTATGAGTTCTTATCATATTATAGTGCAAGACATAAGATACAAATTTGGGATATTCTACTTCTACATCAAATTTGTTATACTTAATTTTTCTTCATCAGTAGTCATTACATAGAGCCTATAGAATTGAAGATTCAAGAAATGGTTAATATATAGTTTCAGGGGAAGCTTAATGTTAAAATGTTTAACCATTTATATGCTACATCAAGATGAAGGTTTTTACTACTGCTAGCCTTTGTTACTACTTCTAGTGTAAGTTTCTACTGCTCAAGTTCATTTTTCTTAAGGTGCGTCATGGAGGGTAATTTGAGACATTGGAAAGCTTGGATTAGAAGTGTGATATATGGTTTGTGGTTGTAAAGATCAAAGTTGCATATCTTCGTAGTCCCCTATTGGTTTATGACAAAAAGGGGAAGATGTTACATAGATAATATTATTTGCAACTTATTATGTGTGGTGGCACGACATGGCAAGGAAATCTCAACTTTAAGGGAATATCTGAAGTTAAGGGGAATAATTTATTGTTTGTTTTGTTACCATCAAATAGGGGAAGATTGTTGAGAATTATTGATTTGATGATACAAAAGGAAACAATATATGATATAAAGAAAACAAGACAAAGATGAAGAATTCTTGGTCAACGTGCTTTAATGAGTCAAAGATGAGAAATTCTTGGTCAACATGCTTTAATGAGTCAAAGATAAGGAATTCTTAACGTGCTTTAATGAGTCAAAGATTAGTATATTAGAAAGATGAAAGTTTCATAATTACAATAGATTATTTTATGAATGTTTTAATTAGTTTCCTTGTAAGTCTTATAGACTCTCTATATAAAGAGATCCATAGACATTGTTTTAGAGGGTGCGATAAGAGAAAAAGATTGTAAACAATTAAAGGTGTGTGTGTGTTGTCTAGGCTCATCCCTAACTAAAGGTGCTAGGGTTTTGATTAGTTTTGTAGTTGTAAACAAGAGTAGATGCGCATAAGTGGTGTAGCCTCAAGAATCTTATGATTCCTGTTATAGTTTGTTGATGTAACCGTATTATCTTGATCAAATAATATTGGGGCAGTGGTGAATTTTTGGCAAAACCTTGTTTGATAACTTATTGTTCTTATTATTCCGACTGCGGGGGTTGCGGGGGGGATATAAGTTATCTGTAAAACATATCCTAGATGGGTTAAACGATCTTCACAATTGGTATCAGAGCCTCGTGGCTCTCGATCTAGGATCTACAAGGTTTTATAAATCAAAGAAAAAGAATAAAAAGGACTCGATTTTGTTGCCAACGGTTTGTTGTGACCGACTGTTTTAATGTTCGAGTTTGCATTGGATCATGAATGTATAAAGTGCTAAGAAGAAAAGTAAAAGAAATCGTGAACTGGTTGTATCTTCAATTATATGGTAAAGAATGCAAAGTCAACAGCAGTGGGCCGGAAGAAAATATGGAAGAGATTTTACGCTGCTTGTTTGTTGGTGAAAAGCTATAAAGAAAGAAAGTTTTGATTATAAAAGGAAAAGATATGGCAGATTGGCTTAGTATGATATTGGGATTTCAAGTAAATATAATGTTTGTCATATGCTACTTATGAAAGTTTGTACTGTTCGAAGATATTTAAGCTGCTAGTGTCGTCCGAGAAGAAGTTAATACTGTCGGTATTGTCCGACATCAGATAATGAATGGTTTGGATCTCGGATGCTTCGTTTAAGGGGAAGCTAACAGAAAGTTTTTGGTTTATATGTTCTCAACAGGTTGAAAAGGCTCATTTTCAAATTATATGTTCCAATTGATTACGAAGAAGATTGTTTATGACTTATTTGAAGATGAAGTGGAATTTTTCAGATGTGTGTTCTTATTATATCTTTTGGTCTTGGAGATAACTTGCTTGGTTATATACGGTTTATGAATAAAAGACAGGATTAAAAAACTAGTTTTTACCTGATGTAAGGAGATACATTGTAGTACTCACAAGTATTTACTATCACTTGGCTCAGTGACTCATGTATAGGCATGCAGATTTATCAAGAGATCGAGGTCTACTCATAAAACGAAGAAGAAGATTATGAGTTCTTATCATATTATAGTGCAAGACATAAGATACAAATTTGGATATTCTACTTCTACATCAAATTTGTTATACTTAATTTTTCTTCATCAGTAATCATTACATCAGGCTACAGATTGAAGATTCAAGAAATGTTAACGTTTGGTTTTAGGAGAAGGCATAAATGTTAAAAATGTTTAACCATTTATATGCTACATCAAAATGAAGGTTTTTACTACTACTAGCCTTTGTTACTACTTCTAGTGTAAGTTTCTACTACTCATGTTCATTTTTCTTAAGGTGCGTCATGGAGGGTAATTTGAGACATTGGAAAGCTTGGATTAGAAGTGGTGATTTATGGGTTAGTGGTGTAATAGATCTAAAGTTGCATATCTTCATTGTCCCCTATTGGTTTTTGACACAAAAGGGGAAGATGTTACAAAGAGGATATTATTTGCAACTTATTATGTGTGGTGGCACGACATGGCAAGGAAATCTTAACTTTAAGGGAATATCTAAAGTTAAGGGGAAGAATTTATTGTTTGATTTGTCATCATCAATTCTGTCTGGAAGATTGTTGGGAATTATTTGATTTGATGATACAAAAGGAAACAATATATGATATAAAGGAAACAAGACAAAGATGAAGAATTCTTGGTCAACGTGCTTTAATGAGTCAAAGATGAGAAATTCTTGGTCAACTTGCTTTAATGAGTCAAAGATAAGGAATTCTTGGTCAACGTGCTTTAATGAGTTAAGGGGGATAGTTATTAGAAGAACAGAAAAGTTTCATATTTACAATTAGAATTACTTCTATTGAATGTTTTAATTAGTTTCCTTGTATGTATTATGGACTCTCCATATAAAAGAGATCATAGCTTGTTTTAGAGGGTGCACAAGAGAAAGAGATGTAAACACTAAAAAGGTGTGTGTGTGTGTCTAGGCATCATCCCTAATAAAGGTGCCTCGGGTTCTAGAGCATAGTTTTGTAGTTGACAACAAGTAGTAAGTTGGCATATGTGGTGTAGCTCAAGAATATTTTGATTCATGTTGTAAGTTTTGTTGATGTAATCGTATTTTCTTTGATCAAAAATTTTTT
Organism: Tanacetum coccineum; assembly: GCA_026074375.1. Taxonomy (NCBI): domain Eukaryota; kingdom Viridiplantae; phylum Streptophyta; class Magnoliopsida; order Asterales; family Asteraceae; genus Tanacetum; species Tanacetum coccineum. The sequence continues at coordinate 12,626 of BQNB010127504.1, forward strand.
TGGGGCAGTGGTGAGTTTTGGTTTAAACCTTGTTGATAACTTATTGTTCCTTCTTTTTTTTCCGCTGCGTATATAAGATTTTTTAATTCTGTAAAACATATCTAGATGGTTTAATCGATCTTCACAATTGGTTTTAGGAAAGTATTAAATGTGTTGTTTGTACACCCAAAGTCTGGTCTGATGCTCCTATCATTGAGGAGTACAAATCTGACAGTAAAGATGATGAGATTGTGGTCAAACCTAAGGAAGTAACAAAAAAAGTCAAACCCAGCTTTGAAAAGATTGAATCTGTTAATGCTAGGAATGAAACTGTTAGGCAAGCAGATAAACTTTAGGGAAAAATCAATAGAGGTCCTAGAGGTAATAAAGAAAGGTTTGGTATGATGACTCATTAAATTAGGTAATAATTTTTAAGTTTAACATAAAGCTTGCTATGTTTTATGGTGGGGGGGGTTTTAAGTTTGATCACTTGCATATACTGTAAATCACAAGAAAAAGATTAATGATCAAAACAGGTTAAACCAGTGTGGAACAACTCAAAGAGGGTGAATCACCAGAACTTTGGTAGATTTTCTCACCCCAATCCAAAAGGTAACATAGTTCCACAAGCAGTACTAACTAAGTCAGGCCTAGTATCACTTAATACTGCCAAATCAGTTAGTACTGCTCAATCCAGAACAAGAATGAATGATGCTATGCAAAAACCATATTCTTATTATAAAGCATAAAGGCCCATCTCTTAAATTTCCTTTATCAAAGAAAAAAAAGGTATCCTTATATGTTTTGTACTGCTCGTTGGTGGTTACTACTGACACATGACACAGTACTGCTGGTGATCGTAAATATTGGTGCTTTACTGACGTTAAAAAGTGTCTCAAAAGGTATGGGAGGAAGGAGCACTTTATACTGCCAAGGGGAAGAATTAGTACTGCTGGGTATGAAGTTAGTACTGCCAGCTTTATACTTAGTACTGCTTATGAGTACTTAGTACTGTTCTTCATACATTAGTACTGCCAGTTGTATGTTTATACTGCCAATGGCAGTTAATACTGCTAGCCTTATCTTTGAAGGTTAGTGCTGCTGCTTATGTAAGTTAGTGCTGCCAGGAGACGTTAATACTGCCAGTTCATGTTAGTGCTGCTATCACTAAGGGTTAATGCTGCCAGTTTATACTTAGTGCTGCTAGTATGATTAATACTGCTAGTATATTTTTAATGCTGCCAGTATTAAGTTTCTGCTGCTGGGGTAAATTTTAGCAGTTACTACTGTTGGCCTTAAACCAAGGTTTGTGCTGCTCTCTATATAGAGGGTATTAATACTGCCAGCTTTGATCAAACTGCTAGTATTAAAATGAGTTTGTACTGCTAGCATTGTGCGATATCGGATAAAACACACAGTTTGGTTCTCGGATAGTTTGTTCTTAGCCTGATCTATGGATAGTGGTTTTGAGAATTGGCAAGCTACAAGGGATAGGAGAATTTTTAGGTGTTGGTTTCATTTCAACACAACAAATGGTAATCAATTCACCATGTCTAACCGACACTAAGAATTGGCTATTCCAGTGCAAACGGCATCTGGTAAAGAATTCTCAAATCCGTTGATAGCTGATAGTTTGCTAAAAACTATATGGTTCTCAACTCACCATACTTCACAGTTAAGAGTTGGCTAGTCCAAAGCAAACGGCTCTTGGTAAAGACTTCTCAAATCCGTTGATGGCTGATAGTTTGCCCAAAACTATATGGTTATCAATTCACCATGTTTTATTATGAAGAATTGGCTATTCCGGGGCAAACGGCAACCGGTAAAGAATCATCAAATCCGTTTATGGCTGGTAGTTTGCCAAAAACTATACATTTCTGTGATTCACTTCAAAGTGATGAGGATAGTTTTGAACTTATTGAATTGATGATTCTTTGTACCAATTTTCTTACCATGGTTCGTGATTTGGAGAATTTAAAAAACCACTCATCTGATAATGAAAAAAAAAGTTTGGGTGAGGATGCATCCAAACAGGGGAGGATTGATGATGCAGATGCAGAGGTTACCTTCATTGATGAGACTTTAAATGATGCTAGAAACAAGAATAACAAGATTTCAAACAGCAAGGTGGAAGATGACAAAGAAACAGCTTTAGAAGTGAAGAAGTGTTTGGATACATCCTCCTGGTGATCAAGAAGCTTACATTGAAGAAACTTGATGATTAACAAGTGAATATCAAGTTTAGGGGAAGATTGTTGGGAATCTTTCATTCAAGAAACTTGATGATTAACAAGATGAATATCAAGTTTAGGGGAGGATTGTTGGGAATTAAATATTCCTTGATGCTGTTTGAATAAATGAACCAAGAGGGACTAAATCAGCATAATGAAGATTCTACAAATAATGAAAGATTATAGAAGATATGGTCAAAGATATGAAGATTATGATTGATAATCAAATGATTTAGTTTCCTTATAATATTAAATGTGTTGAATAGGAAGGTTTAATACTTATGGAAAGTATTAATAAGTATTAAATATGATGAGTAGGTTACAAGGTTTATTAGGAAAGCATTTAAATGTATTAATGTATAATACTTAGGAAAGTATTAAATGTGTTGTAACCTACTAGGACTCCTTGTACTATAAAAGGATGTCCTAGGGTGTAGAGAAAACATATCACTATCTCAAACACATCTATCTCTACATAATCATCATACACACGTTTTTCTTATAGTTAGTTATAGCTTCAAGGTTGTAAACCCTATCACTATTAAGAGTGATCGTATTCAATATATTGAGGCTGAAAGTTTGGTTTATTGTTATTATTCTTCTTAGTATCACAACCTAGTTTCCGCATAGTTTGTGATATTCCCAATCAAAGTTTCTACTATAGTTGTCTTGGATTTATCCAATACAACTAATCCATATATCAGCTAAGGAGTTAAAGATTTATTCAGAATGGGATCAACAAGTGGTATCAGAGCCTGTGAGAAACTCTGAGTAAGAACCAAAACCAAAACAAAGCTTTTATAAACCTTTACCTTAAACAATCACATCCATGGCAGGAGAAGATGATCAAAACATTAACAACCAACCACCAAATCCACCACCACCAACACAACAAGCCCCTCACACTGTTTCAACCATAAAACTCCCCATTCTGAAGAAAGGTGAATATGATATATGGGCCATGAAAATGGAACATTACTTGGCTCATACAGACTATCTTGTATGGGAGGTCATACAAAATGGAAATGGTCCTGTATCAATCTCCACAGATACACAAGGTCAAATCAAGATTCTGCCTCCTAAATCTGCTGAAGAAATTTTGGCAAGAGAAAGAGAAAGAAAAGCAAGGACCACCTTGCTTATGGCTCTTCCAGAAGATCATTTAGCAAGATTTCACAATATATCTGATGCTAAAGAAATGTGGGATGCCATTAAAACCAGATTTGGTGGAAATGCTAAGAATACAGGGTACAAAAAAGAGATAAAGATGAAGAGATAAAGATTTGGTCAAACTCATTAATATCTTTTAAATAGTTTCCATGTAAAGCCTTGACTCCTTATGCTATAAAAGGAGGTATAGGCATATTGTTTTAGTATCCAAAAAAGTATGTGTTCTCAATGAGAGTCGACTAAAACAAAACATTAACAACCAACCATCAAATCCACCACCACCAACACAACAAGCCTCTCACACTGTTTCAACCATAAAACTCCCCATTCTAAAGAAAGGTGAATATGATATATGGGCCATGAAAATGGAACATTACTTGGCTCATACAGACTATCCTGTATGGGAGGTCATACAAAATGGAAATGGTCCTGTATCAATCTCCACAGATACATAAGGACAAATTAAGATTCAGCCTCCTAAATCTGTTGAAGAAATTTTGGCAAGAGAAAGAGAAAGAAAAACAAGGACCACCTTGCTTATGGCTCTTTTAGAAGATCATTTAGCAAGATTTCACAATATATCTGATGCTAAAGAAATATGGGATGCCATTAAAACCAGATTTGGTGGAAATGCTGAGAAGATGTTACAAAGATGATATTATTTGCAACTTATTATGTGTGGTGGCACGACATGGCAAGGAAATCTTAACTTTAAGGGAAGATCTGAAGTTAAGGGGAAGAATTTATTGTTTGTTTTGTCATCATCAAATAGGGGAAGATTGTTGGGAATTATTGATTTGATGATACAAAAGGAAACAATATATGATATAAAGGAAACAAGACAAAGATGAAGAATTCTTGGTCAACGTGCTTTAATGAGTCAAAGATGAAGAATTCTTGGTCAACTTGCTTTAATGAGTCAAAGATGAGGAATTCTTGGTCAACGTGCTTTAATGAGTCAAAGATGAAGAATTCTTGGTCAACTTGCTTTAATGAGTCAAAGATGAGGAATTCTTGGTCAACTTGCTTTAATGAGTCAAAGATGAGGAATTCTTGGTCAACGTGCTTTAATGAGTCAAAGATAGTTATTAGGAAAGAAGAAAGTTTCATAATACAATTAGAATTCCTTTATGAATGTTTTAATTAGTTTCCTTGTAAGTCTTATGGACTCTCTATATAAAGAGATCCATAGACATTGTTTAGAGTGTGCACAAGAGAAAAGATGTAAACACAGTAAAGGTGTGTGTGTGTGTGTCTAGGCGTCAAGTCCTCTAATGGACGCCTAGGGTTTGTTTGTTTTAGTCTCAAGAATCTATGATTCCTGTTACTAGTTAGAGTAACCGTTCTAGAATTGATCATCTAGAATTGGGGCTATGTAGAACGTTTGGTTATTAATGAAGAACACCTTGTTGAATATCTTTGTTCTTATTCCGCTTTGTTTTTATAACTTATGAACATTGATATTATCCTAGATAATGGTCTAAACAACCTGAGCTTAAACGATCCAACGATCTTTAGGTTTCCACAATTGGTATCAGAGCCTCGTGGCTCTCGATCTAGGATCTACAAGGTTTTATAAATCGAAGAAAAAGAATAAAAAGGACTCGATTTTGTTGCCAACGGTTTGTTGTGACCGACTGTTTTAATGTTCGAGTTTGCATTGGATCATGAATGTATAAAGTGCTAAGAAGAAAAGTAAAAGAAATCGTGAACTGGTTGTATCTTCGATTATATGGTGAAGAATGCAAAGTCAACAGCAGTGGGTCCGAAGAAAATATAGAAGAGATTTTATGCTGCTTGTTCGTTGGTGAAAAGCTATAAAGAAAGAAAGTTTTGATTATAAAAGGAAAAGATATGGCAGATTGGCTTAGTATGATATTGGGATTTCAAGTAAATATAATGTTTGTCATATGCTGCTTGTGTATATTTATGCTGCTCGAAGAATGTTTCTGCTGTCAAGATATTTTAGTGGGTTCACGTATATGTTACTACTGTTGAACAAAAAGAAGCTACTGTTCTCGTTTTTATTCTGAAGATATACGTGTATGCCAAGGATATTTATATTGTTCGTATACAGGAATGTTTATACAGTTGTTCGAGCAAGTGGTGTTCAAATGATTTTAATGCTGCTCAACATGGATGTTTATGCTGCTAACTGTTCGAACAAGGAAGTTAGTACTGCTTTCATTACATGTTAATACTGTTGAGCATGATTAATACTGTTCGAAGGTACTGTTTGTTTCGTCCGAGAAAATGTTTATACTGTTAATGTCATCCGATATCGTACAAGGAATGATTTTTCTTCTCGGATAGATACAAGATTTTGGACAGATGGGTGACACAAACAGAAGGTGTTTTGGTTTTTGGTTCTTAACTGAATTAAAGGCTAGTATTTATTGGATTAATTGATTACGAATAAAATTATTTATCACTTATTTGAAGATGAAGTAGATTTTTCAGATGCGTGTTCAATATTATCTGTAAAACTAATCCTAGATGAGCTAAATGATTCTCAACAATTGGTATCAGAGCCTGGTGGCTCTCGATCTAGGATCTTCAAGGTTTTATTGGTTAATGGGTTTTTCAATATTCTGTTTTTCGGTGTTCATAGTCAAATTCGGTAAAGTTAGGATTGTATATAAACCCTAATTCGATATGAAACAGAATCTGTGCATAAATTCGATAAAAGTAGATTTTATACTTTGTTTGTATCTTAATCGATCTCTAATCTGCTTGATAAAAATCCTAAAGATCATGGTTGCTGCTGTAGTTACTTGTGTTCAATTCTTCACAAAGCAGACGCGACATGATTTGAAGACACAAGGATATTAATGATCTGATTTGAAGACATGATTTTGACAGCAAGTTTTTCTATCAAAGTTAGGGTTTTATGTTGCTAAGTTGTTTGGGCTTGATTACTTGTTTCTGCTGCCAAAGACGTTACAAGTTTGATGGAAGGTATGGATATCAGTGTGTTGGCGTGGTCCTCAAATGTTAATACTACTCGCTGTCAAAGTTAATACTGCTCGTTACAAGTTTGTACTGTCAGCTTATTTGTTACTACTGTTAGATTAGTGACACTTTAGTGACAAATTAGTGACACTAAAAAGTGTCACTAAAAGCTAGGGAGGAAGGTGTAATTGAATTTGTAACAGATTAGCAACAGATTAGTGACACTAAAAAGTGTCACATGAAGGAGAATACGAATTAGTGACGAATTAGCGATAGCTTTGTAACAGATAAAGTGTCACAAACAGAATGGGAGGAAGGAGAATGAAGATTAGAGACAGATTTGTGATAGTTTTGTGACAGAAAAAGTGTTGCTGATTGGTAATTACTTAGTACTGCTTATTAAAAAGTTAATACTGCTCCTTTATTTTTAATACTGTTCGAGCAATATTTAGTACTGCTAAGCATAATATTTG